>JABSTQ010008746.1:0-60677 GCA_013358835.2 Ixodes persulcatus | reverse complement strand
GGTCGTGAGGCACTGAATTCTTCAAATAAGCGGGCTATTAGATCAATATTATGGCCCCCCGAGTGCAATTAAATTTGTGGAGTTTTAACTAAATTACAAAAATAAAACTTTTTTGCCCTTTGAGTTACGCTGGGGAGCTGACGTGACTGCCGAGAGATGGCGTAAGTTGCGAGCGGCGGCATGTCCCGGATTCTTGGGGTTGGCAAAATATGCCTATATCGGTACAGCACACGAAAAGGTATAGGATATTTTGTAATGCAGAGATGCATTATTTTGTTACTCAGATGGAAAATTGTGATGATTACTACCTTGTAGTAGGCCTTGTACATGAAGCGTTCCCTCAAATGCACACAGATGTTGAAGCAAGCTTTTATCCCTCTCTAAATTCCATCGTGGCTTGCTTTCGTTACAACTAAAAAGGGAGCACAATAAGACGGGGACGAGAAAGGGAGAAACAAGTGCTCACTACCAACTAGTTTATTCAGAAAAAAATGTCTTCCCTTCCTTCCTTGTCCCTGTCATAATGCACTCTTTTTTCATTGGAACCACGAAGCAGCTTGCCCAGCAAAGAATTTTATAATGCTTTATTTGACTGTACTAGACACTCAGTAGATAAGCCCCAGTCTTGCCTAGCACCTAGCTTATGCAGGGTGCTGCAGAACAGGTACAGCTAGACTTAGTACCCTCCCCTCTTTCCTCAGTAAGGACCGTGCCCCTTGTGCTTCAAGTGCACTCAGTGCACTTACTGATTTATTACTTACGTTCCCTTTGAGCCTTAAATTGATATTCTTTTAAAAGAAAAAGTAGACAATAGCAGCAGCAGCCTCTCCCGCCCCTCCACTCTCTATCTCTCTCCATGGGAATATTTTAGGTTCCTCCTGATGGCTAAAATAATTTTGAATGCGATGGTCTGCGTTTTTGTGGTGTCCATCTGTAACCTGATACATCATCAGGGTGTCTACCAACCTGAAATTCTCAGGAGAATCGTCAAAACGTTGGCTTTATCAGGGAAAATGACCAGTGAAAGTGGAACGGCGATGCGGAACAAAGCTCTACGGTTGCGCATTGGCATGACTATGCTGAATAACGTTTCCGAATTATGATCCTTCGACCCAGAAGTGGTCAGGAAGTTTTTATCAAAATAGTCAAGGGAAATTCCAGAAAAGTGTCAGGGAATTTGAAATCAATAATTTGGAAGACACCCTGATGCACTGGTTCCACCGTACAAAACACTTCACAATCAAGTGAGAATTGAGGAAAGCGAAATATAGAAAGGCAGAAACGGGCGTGTGCCTCACTTGCCTTCACTCTGCTGCATGGACTTTCCATCTATGACACTGTGGGCACTTAACATGTCCTCGACAATTTTACTTTGTTCACCTACAACTTCGTCTGACTTCCAGAACTTATTTCGTATCATTGGCTTTTTTTTCCCAGGACCCAGTAAAGACTTTCGGGAACCCGACGTTACTTTTCACTGGATAGCACCCATGGACATCTGGCAGCATGTGCGTTGTCTGCGAGGACCTATGAATCGACGTCCTGGACTTCTCAGCAGGAATCTCTCGGGTATTAGCCATGTACTGAGCGTAGAAAGGTCAGTATGTGGGGGGGAATCGACGAAGCACACTTTTTGTGCTTGAGCACCTCATGGGTAAAAAAATACAAAGATTTCGGTGAGATCTGTGAAAGTTGTGACAACACTCGGAGAACATTCCTAGAACAGGGAAAATGAATTATCAATAACGGTTACTGTTTTAATGTTTTCTTATGTATTTGGTGAATATTCCTGCTATAATACAAAGGTTTGTGTGTTCCATTGTGTATCCAAACTTCTGTTAGATTTTCTTGTTTTTTGTGCATCTGTTGATCTGAGGATCCAAACCATAAAAGAAGAAACCGCAGAAAGAAAAGCAAAGCTTTGAAAAAACAGCAAGTATGCAAACCAAGCCTTTAGGAAACTTATTGTAATTTATTTTTATTGTAATTTAATCATGCAACACCAAGCAGGCAAATCAAGCCTTCACAAAACTTGTCATTGTAATTTATTTTCATTCTTGTCTAATAATTAAACCAGTTTTGTGTATTAGTCTTATTTCTTATGATGTTCTTTGTTTAGTTATTGTGATAAAACACCTGTGATAAGCCGAAGCAGGCTTTTGAGCCAATATGTATCACATCAGTTTCTAATAAAGTAATTGTTTTAAATACTTGTGGTTTGTTTTGCAGTACCTGCATGGTAGGACTCATGAAGTGTCATGTGCACAAATGGCAGTGATATGAGCTGAGACAAAACAGCTATCTTTATTGGTAAATTTGAAGATTCCTGCAATTTATTGCCACCCACCTGTCCACGCAAAGCAGGCATGAAGCAACAGAACCTGCTGGTTCATACCAGCTCCTGCCAATAGTCCAGACGTGTGATAAAAAAGATATACAACCTATTGTAAATGATAAGTGTAATCAGACTAATAGAAAGTTAAGCTGCCGATGTAAAAAAAAAATTTACTTTTTTTAAGTGTGCAAATTCCAAAAGCTTCTGTTGTGTTTAATGATAAATTTTAGAGCAGCATTCAGTTCAGCATCGTTAGGACCATCAGCATTTATTTTCCATGTTTCATTAAAGGAAATTGTAAGATATTAGTTCTGCATTTCGACGTTTACACTTGCAGACAATTGATGTTACCACTTCTTTTAGGTGGAATCGAAGTTTCCATTTCAACTTTTATACTTTCACACAGTTGATGTTACTACTCTTTGTTTAGGGAGAATCAAGTTGAACCTCGCAGGCGGCAAGAAGTCTCCTAACGATCACAATGCCTCCCTTTGTTCAACAAACTGACACTTGACTGGGGCAGCTATACTCCAGTCAAAGTGAGAGTCAGCACTGACTATCTTTCGGAGAGTCGCTCATACACTCTCATGACTCTTTTGCCAAAGGAGTCGGGGGACTCTTCATAAAAGGAGGGTCCTCAGAACTCTTCTTACAGTGTCACTGGGATTACCAGGAAGGAGTCCAGTGACTCTCTTTCTCCATTAGATAAGAGTCGTTAAAGAGTCACAGTTGACTACGTCACCTGGAGTCTTCCATACACTACCATGACTCCAGAGTGATGAGAGTCACAGGACTCTTTTTTTAAATAAGAGTCAAGTGACTCTACTAACAAGAGTTGAGAAAGAGTCAAATGTGTGGTGCGCACGACCCCCCACAGGGAGTCGTGGAGACTCTCTTTAAAAAAAGAGTCGAGGGACTCTACAAACTGGAGTCGTAAAGGTGTCGAATCTGCGGCGCGCAAATACCCCCCAGAGGGAGTCGTGCAGACTCCTTTTTTTTTAAGAGTGTAGATCTTTCCTGGACTAAGCACGTCGACGCAATCACAGCAAAAAGCAAACCGCGTTTTAAATTTTATCAAACGGAATTTCAAAATGGCCCCAATAAATATTAAGGAGCTGTTAAACGTTACTAATGTTAGGTCAATCTTAGAGTATGCTTGTCCAGCGTGGTTACCCGTATTACGTAAATTTAATATCGAAACTAGAGGGCGTGCAAAATAGTGCAGCCCGTTTTGTTGCATATAATTATGAATTTTGCTCAAACATAACAGATTTAAAAAATCAACTGGATCGGAATCCTCTGGTTTCGCGGAGAAAATATCTTAGAATGAAACTTTTCAGAAGTAATTACCTAGGACAAGCAGGTATTGTGAAGGACCACTACTTACATAATCCTGATTACCTTTCTTCAAGGGTGGACCACCCGCTAAAAATAAAGAATATTAGGTGTAGAACCGAAATGTTTAAGAACTCATATTTTCCAAAATCAATTAGTGATTGGAACAGTCTTCCGCAGCACGTGGTCACTGAGACTTCGGATGCTATGTTTTCCACCTCATTATTAGACATCCTTTAATAGTTGTGTGCTGTGTTTTTGTTTTGTACTGTTATGTTACTGATTTTGTGTAACAGTTTTTGTAACAGTATTATTGCACTTCTTTCAATCAAGAGTCTTACTTTTTATGAACATGTTTGATACAATGTGACGTATAATCGTTTTACTTTCCTGGACCATGTACCCCCTACAATAATGCCCCTGTGGCGATGTAGGTACTGTGTAAATAAATAAAATAAATAAAAATTCGTTTAACCCTCTTTCGCCCCAACCTGAAAGATTTCTGTTGAATATTCAAATTCAATTGTAAAGAATATAAAAAAACTACTACAGCAATGCAGAGTCGTATACTGGGAGAGTTTGGCCAGTGGGTGTGGCGACGAACGCACTGGAGAAGAGGAAAGGGAGGAGAGCGCCGAAGGAGCAAGAGAGAAAGAAGGCAGCAAAGAGGAGACGACCGCCATTTTGACACAACGCTGTCGGCGCGGAGCACTGTTGAGGCTATGCCTCGTCTCCTACAAGCTTATTTCTTTTTCGTCTGACTCAAAGTTTGCGTTGGAACATGGAAGAACCAATTCGTTAGCTTTTAAAGACACTGAGGAATAACATTATATCATTTTGTTGCGAGAGCCTGCCAAATAAAAGCAGAGGACCGAAATTTGTATGTCGATTCCATGCATTCCGCCGGGCGAATGAATGAAATGGCTGCCCTCCTTCCTCAGCTGGCAACAGTCGAGAGTTCACGCGCATGGGCGCACGCCCCTCGCTCTGCGCCGCGGGCTCATTGGCTCACTCGGGAGGGGGAGGTTCCGGCGGCGAGATCAGAGACTGGCCAAACTCTCCACATATATGGCTTTGCTGGAATGGAAAGATTTTTCTACAATCACGTTCAACGAGTTTCAACTGGGGATACTAGTTCATACACTAACTGAGAATGAGGGTAGAGTGTACCAGCAGAGGGCAGGCGTCTGCATAGAAGGAGTTTAGTTGGCGCATCAAGAGTCTAACTGGTAAAAATGGGTACTACTCTGAGCAAAATGACAAAAAAGCGCCGATCTCGACTTAGCACTAACAGCAGCAAACAGTATCTATTATACTGACTAAAGGGTAGTCAAACTAAATATTCTTCCCGGCTTGCTTTTCAGGAAAATCTCTAAATTTACAAGAACAAGAACAAGAACTGCTAAAAGAAGCAATGGCAAAATCAACAATTGAATTTGACGGCTCTCCAGTAGCACGACATCTATGGCAGGCAGACCTGCAGAATGAGCAAGCAGTCTAAAAAATAAGGTATGTCCTATGTATCTTTTTTTTTTTTCGTGCTGCAGAGCAAGTGCTGAAAGGTGGTTTCACGGCATCCATTTTTCACAACCAAATTTCTTGCAATCAGTTGAGAACAAGTTTGATCAGTGAACTTGTCCTTGCCATATTCATAACGTTTTAGTGTTGCCCGTGGAGACTCAAATAAATTTTTAAATAAAAACAAGGAAGACCAACTTTCATAAAAAAATCGGTAACTTTGGCAAAGAAAATTTATCTTGACACAAATATATGAGATACAGTTTTACAGCGTCTATTCGTGTGCTTAACCAATGTTGAGGCAAATCGGAAACAACGAAAAGAAAACGCCCGAGTACAATTAAGGGAAAGACAGAAAGGATGCATACCTACAAAACAAAATTTATTACGACCACGGGCAGGAAAGTCTGGTGAGGCTCTCGGAGTGACTCCTTGCAATGGGCCTGCGCAGACCACAGAACAAGATCGGTCAGAGCTTGCAGTCATAAGGTGCTTCATACGATGAAGTTCCAGAAGCAGCTGCAATTGGAAGCAAAGTGCATTTCATTTCTCTGCAGAACGGAGAGTTTAATAGATAGCATGCATTCATTAGGTGATACAGTCATGAATGCATCGAATTTTAAATGCAGCACTTTATCACCGAATTGTTAACCACGCCGAGCAACACTAAAAAACGGAAGCATTATTCCAAACTATCTCAGCTTGAAGTTAACCACGGCAGAAGCTTCAAGCCATCCTTGCAAATTCAGTGCAGAAAGCAAGCCATGTGACCTTGTAGTTGGACTCCATGGTACATCGAGCTTATAATCCTGTGTCACGCTGTTTTTGCTGCAATGGCTTGTAGTATCAAAAGTGGTCCACCTTAAAGAGATGCAAAGTATAGACGTATGTAAGTGGGGCCCTGGCCTAGCGTTCACCTACATTGCGAGGTAGGACGTTCCAACCTGGGTGTTTGCTGCCTGTAACCACACGACCAGCTTGTGCCTAGCGATTGTTCGAGCTGAGTATATGTCCATACTGATATATTAACTAAATGCAAAACAATTACTTGGCAGGCATTATATTTTTAAACAGGCTGGGTCGACTCTTCATTTAGTCGAAGGAGACGATGCGTAATAGGACAATAGGAACAAAATATGCGTTAGAATTTCTTTTGCACCCCCAAAATTATGCGTTTTTGAAGGTGAGATACACAAGGTACTTGATTTAGAAAGTGCCTCAGCTGTACAAATGCATATGCACTAAGTGCACTCGCCAAGCCTATTCTCCTCAGCTCTGTCCAGGTTAAGCCGAGTTAGAGTATAGAAGTACACGCTCATTGACAGAATGAGAAAGGCAGGGAGAAATCTCCGTTGTTCCGCCACCAGCCCCCCTGCTACCTTCGATGACGTTTTAGTGTCTCATGAGCCTCGAGTGAGCACGTCCGTTCAAAGCGGGGTGAAAAGTAGAAGCGCGTGCTGGAGGACGCCCAGCCATTCTCTTTTTGTCATCGGCTATTATACATAATTTTAGCACGACAAGTTTTTAATTGAGAAAGTGCATTGCAAATATGCAGTCCACCTTTGACCATAATACAGAATTCTGATAAAGATAACAACAGTCTATGCGTATTGCCATCCACCATTTTCCAAATAAGTGCTCCTGCCTATCGGAACATCTACACATGGGTGCGTGAGTTTATTCAGGACTGAGCAGCTAGAAAACAAAGCGCTCGCAAGGCTTGTCTGGCCCTTTCATCCATGCGGGTACATTCGTCGCAAATCCCTGATTTCTAGCCAAATTTTTTTAGAATAAGCAAAGCTTGTCCACGCCCGTGGTAGACCACTGAATCGGGATTCCCCCTTATTGTGCGAATCTTGCTTTAAACTGCGGTACAACCTGCAAATGAACTCTGTTGTGCTGAGGCACGCGTCCATGCTGCCTGCTTCAGAGGAAAAGCACTGTTTGTGTTGAAGACGACATCCCACTACGTACAGGCTACAACGTTTAACAAACCAAGATAAAATTCATATCATTCAATAGACACAGATAGGCACACAAAGGGACGACATCATGATTGTTGTTGTTGGTTTTACTCTTGCATACGAACAAAAGTGGCCTCCTCTTTTCTCCGATGTACAGCAAACTCCTTATCTTTGTGGCCCCTATTTCTCCTCAAATCGGTCAGAGAGGACATAATTGCGGCCACTAATTTCGCAAAATTAACGGCCACGAAAATAAGGGCTTACCAACATAAAAGGGTTTATAGTACTTCCGTGTGTCACACGATGTTAACATTTCAAGGAGACTGAAGGTATTGGTTTCAAAAACAATTGGCCTATGCAAAAAAGACGCCCTTCTTCAAGTTAGGCACACAAGGTTTTTTTGCACTCCCTATAAGGTAGCAGATTTGTTTCGGCAGAGCTTTTGATAAAACGCAGTCTCAAAACTAGATATACTTGGCGTCAACTATTTTGTGGTGCATTGTAAAGGCTAGAGTAGCTTCTACAGTGCTTCAGCTCAGCACTTTTGCGAGAGCATGTGGTTTAGTGTTGCATCTCATTTGCATGGTCTAGAGAAACTAGAGCTGACAGAGTTGGGAGCATTCCGGAATAACAAAACGCCGACTATAGAAGCATTGCGAGATGCACACATGCGAACTGTGCATTTCTTAAAAGTGGATTCGAGCGAAGGTAAGCACAATATGTGTACTGATGGCGGCCATACTTGCCATATTTGATTTCCTCAAGCATGATAACTTGTCCCTCGGTAGCACCATCCAGTAAGAAGCACCATCAACACGCCCATGAGACACCGCCGACTCCTGGATAGAATGACGAGCCGCCTCATGTCTTGGAAGGAGATCCGAAACACTGCTTTAGGCCAGATGTTGTACCTGGCGGTGGCAGGGGCTAAAAGTAAAAATTAACAAATTTATCTGAAGTGATACATTCCTATAGCATAAACGCTAGGATAGCAGGATTTTTTAGGTCATTGATGTGTTTTGATTAAAGACAGAAATGGTTGGTTTATATGATGAACCAGCAGCCCCCGTTTTGCATAAGTGTAACGCAGTGTCTAACGTTAAGTCCAACGGAACCCGAAATAAAAATTAAAGTTACGTCCGACGTAACTTTACCTCAAGGTTTCAAGTTACCTCCGACATAACCCAATGTGAAAAGTTACGTCCGACGGAACTCAAGATAAAAAATAAGGTTAGCTCCAAACGCTGCCCGTTTCGACCTGGATGAGTTTCGTACCGGCGTAGGTCGTGGTACTGACACTCGTTCGTGTAATTATTACTACACGTGTTCGTGTAATTACATACGAGCAATACAATTTTTCTAGATCTCGGCATATATAGGGGCTTTAGACAAGACGATGGGCCCTCAATCTGTCCTACAAACCAACACGGTCCAACGCTGATATCTCAGGGGCTCAGGTGTCTCAGGCTCGCAGCATGCGTGCTGAGAAGTTAACATAGTACATCGTTTTCAAGCATGGCTCCTCGTTCATCGGCTCGATTTACATTTTCGGTAAATGACAAACCGTGATGTAGCACAATTATTCTAGCTCAAAATTTTCGCGAACACTTGGCACGCATGCTTACACTGAAGCGCACCTAACTTAATTTAAAAGAAGAACAGAAAGGGGACAAGATTCGCTTACCGCTTCACGGAGAGACAGACACCTTCGGATCCTTGGCCTACCGGACGAACTTCGGAGTCGTCGACGGTCCGGCGATCGGACGAGGCGAGCCGGCCGCGCTGCGCTGACCAAGGCTAACCACACCTGGGTGAACTATGAGAGGCGCCGTCGAGTTGAGAACCAGAGTCGCAGTAGAAACGGACCGCCAAACATTTGTCCCGTACAACGTACAACGAGCCGACGTCCCCCACGCCGCTACGCCTCCGCCATCTTCTCCGCGACGACGGGAAACGGGGAAGCCGAGCAGCAAAAGCGGAAGTCACTGGGCGGCCGCTTTTCGTTTCGCTTTTAGTCGACGCCGGTTTCGGTTGCGGAATCGTGGGGTTGTAGCTGGTTGCGACGAGAGGAGCAACGAAAAGATGCCGAGTGGGCCGTGTACGAGTCAAGATACGAGCAACGGGCCGTTTGCCGCTCTCGACCGGTGACGCGGTATCGTCGGCTTGGTGTCACGATCGATTTGTTGCCATGCACGTTGGCTTTGCTATGCGGTACGGCTGGTGCGGCTGTCGAATACTTGTGGTGCACATTATTCGAGACAGTCGCCCCAAGACGTCTCCGTGAAGAGTTGACCGAGGAATTCATGTGAGCTCAACTTCGGTCTATGTTCCGTTTCGACATGTATGGTATATGTAACGATGCCGGTGGTAAATGATGGACGTTTTGTTGGAGGACGCGGTCGCCTTTCTGCGTGTATGATTTGGTAATACCGGTGGTCCATAGGTATAAGCGTTGAGCTGGAAAGATGGCGGTCGTCTACGTCATCGGACGCAAAATCATACCAGCCGCACCGAATGATATCGGCAAGCAAACGGGTTGCCAGTCTATACAGACGCGGAGCCATAGCGGTGCCAGTATCTCCAGTTACGGAGAACGCCAAACAAAACTAGCTTCATGATAATAACAAGAAATTAAGTTGGTGTCATACCAGAAATGTACAAGCAGCAGGTATGTTTCTTGTACGTTTTTCCAATAGGGATGACAGAAAAAGAACAGGGTGCTAAAATAAAACTTGTTCATGATAAGCTGCGAGTCAATGATGTCACGTACGCTTGGGGTGATGAAAAAATGCCATGTAAAAATAGGTGATCGTCCGGACTCCGAAACTGCGTCTACGTGACAGCGTGAAAACACTCTGACGTCATCTATTTTCCCTGATAGCCAACTGGTAACTAGCAATAAAAAGTGAGGTCGTGATAAAGAAAATCGTAATGGTAAACGAAGTGTTGTTTCTGAAAGGGTTTTTCCTGAAAAGGCACAAACTGCTTTGTTAGTGAACTGTCGCAGCGTAAAAAAATAAGAATGAAGAGTTAAACATCTTAATTCAAGTATTTCATTCTGACCTTATTTTTGGTACCGAATTATGGTTAGATGAAACAATACTGAATGCTGAACGTTCCCCCCCTGAATTCGACGTGCACAGAAGGGACAGAAATGGACACGGAGGTGGGGTGTTCCTCTTAGTTAGCAAGTCTCTAAACAGCGTGATTATTGATGTGGGAACAGAACAGCTTGAAACAATATGGTGCCGGATACGAACCCCTAATAAAGGAAATATGGCTATTGGGGTTTTCTACCGTCCCCCTGGAACCGGTGTCGCGACCCTTCAGGCTTTGAACGATGTTGTTTTTGTCTTACCTGATGGGCAGATATTTCTTGCTGGAGATTTTGATCTCCCAGAGCTAAAATGGCATGGTGATGACACCACTGTGCCAAATGAGGCTGTTAATGCTGAATTTGATGATATTTTGACAACTTATGGTTTCGAGCAATTTGTCCAGGTCCCAACTAGAGGCGAAAATATACTAGATCTTCTGTTGTGTAATAGTGAAATAGTTCATGATGTAGCCGTCCTACCAGGAATTAGCGACCACAATATAGTCACTGCCAGCTTGGCGTTCCTTCAGCTTTTCTGTGCCCAGGATAATGACAGAAAAGTCTTTATGTACGATAAAGGTAATTTTGAATCTATAAAGAAAGGGCTGACTGAATTTTTCGAAGATTTCGAGCATTTCGCTCTAGAAAACAGTGTAGACGCTACATGGAAATTTTCCAAAAATCGTTTGTTGGTGTTAATAGGAAAATACGTTCCTGTTAAAATAGTACGTGCAAAAGCAATGAATGATAAGCCCTGGATGACAGCTGCCGTAAAAGAGGTGATAAAAAAGCGTAGACGTGGTTATAAAAATTATAAATTACACCCATGCATATCAACAGTCGCAGGGCTAGAGAAACTGAATGTGACCTATAAGGAAGCTATTACCACTGCAAAACGCGAGTATTTTGATAAACGTTCCGATTGCATGCGACTTAGTAGCAAGGAAGTTTGGAAATACCTCAGAAAGACGCGTAAGGAGAACATGGGAATTCCAAATATATTATACCTTGGGGAAGTAATTGAAGAAAGTTACAAAAAATCAAGCTGTTTTAGTACATACTTCCAGTCTATTTTTGCCTCCTGCGTCAGAACTCATTCTTACCCACCTCTCAATGAACAAATTGTGAATCAAATGCCTCGGGTCGTCATCAGTGTAGAAGGGATAAAGACGTGCTTAGATGAGCTTGATATTAAAAAGGCTGTAGGTCCCGAAGTTTTGTCACCAAGAGTTTTAAAATTATGCTCATTTGTTGTGTCTCGCTACTTAGGGATTATTTTTTTGTAAATCTCTAGAACAAAGTGTACTCCCAGGTCAATGAAAGATGACGTGTGTTACGCCAATCCATAAGCACGGATCAAAACACAATGTACAGAATTATCGCCCGCATATGTTGCAAGAGCTTAGAGCACATTGTTTATAATAATGTTGTGAGGCATTTCAATACAAATAGATATTTCTCTTCTACTCAACATGGTTTGAGAAAGGGCCTCTCATGCGCCACACAGCTTGTAGAACTTTATCATGACTTGGTTTCAACTGCTGAGGAGGGAGGAGAAACGCACGCCATCCTCCTTGATTTGCTCAAGGCTTTCGATAAAGTGCCTCACCCTTTGCTGCTACACAAACTGAGCTCCCTTAGCCTTGATGAAAACACATACCGTTGTATAGAAAATTACC
The DNA here is from genome assembly GCA_013358835.2 of Ixodes persulcatus. Lineage (NCBI taxonomy): Eukaryota > Metazoa > Arthropoda > Arachnida > Ixodida > Ixodidae > Ixodes > Ixodes persulcatus. The sequence goes on along the minus strand of JABSTQ010008746.1, from coordinate 48,749 downwards.
TTTCTGGAAGAAAGCAGAGTGTGTCATAAACGGTGCAAGCTCAGATCTCGTTGATGTGACTTCTGGCGTGCCGCAGGGTTCAGTGCTGGGACCCCTTTTATTTATTGTATTTATTAATGACATATCATCGACCATTAACTGGCCCTAAGGCTGTTTGCGGACGATTGTGTTTTGTACAGCAGGGTAGACAGTGTTGGTGATTCAGCTTTTTTGCAGTCGGACCTAGATAAAATATCGGATTGGTGCAGAATTTGGGAGTTGGGCTTAAATGTGGAAAAGTCTGTGCAAGTCACTTTTGGGAGGAAACGTAACCCTGTCCCATCATGCTATTTTATTGATGATCATAGATTAAGTAATAACACTGATGTTAAATATTTGGGGATTACTTTGTCAAACACCCTTTCTTTTAATGTTCATGTCACTGAAACTGCTAAGAAAGCCAGCCGCACTTTAAATCTTATTCGAAATGTACGCGGTGCTCCACAGAAACTAAAAGAGACTCCCTATTACTGTTTGGTAAGACCTACACTGGAATAGGCATGTGTTTTGTGGGATCCGCATCAAGTACCTTGCAGATAAGTTAGAAAAACTTCAAAACCGTGCGGAAAGATTTGTACCAGGAAATTATAGTAGAAACAAGAGCGTAACAGTGACTAAAAAAATGAAAGCCGTTTACAACTCCATGTAACGCCGAATTAGAGCGCAGCTCTTGAGGAGGAGGGGAAGGCAGGGGGGAGGATCACGTGACCTCAAGGGGGGGGGGGGGCGGAGAAAATTTTCCGCTAAATTTAGCGGGGAAAATTTCCGCTACATTTAGCGGGAAAATATTTCCGCTAAATTTAGCGGGGAAAATATTCCGCTAAATTTAGCGGGGAAAATTTTCCGCTAGATTTAGCGGGTAAAATTTTCCGCTAGATTTAGCGGGGGAAATTTTCCGCTAGATTTAGCGGGAAAATTTACCCATCATGCACCGCGCGGTTACGCCGACGGCGACGCCGACGCCGACGCCGCTCAAGCCGGAAACGGGCGTCTAAGAGCTGCGCTCTAAAATGAAAGCCGTTTACAACTCCCTGTAACGCCGAATTAGAGCGCAGCTCTTGAGGAAGAGTGGAAGGCAAGGGGGGGGGGGGTTACCTGGCCTGGGGGTCACGTGACCTCGAGGGGGGGGAGAACATTTTCCGCTAAATTTAGCGGGGAAAATATTCCGCTAGATTTAGCTGGAAATTTTTTTCCGCTAAATTTAGCAGGGAACAATTTCCGCTAAATTTAGCTGTGAAAATTTTTGCGCTAGATTTTGCGGGGAAACTTTTCCGCTAAATTTAGTGGATAAACTTTTCCGCTAAATTTAGCGGGAAAAATTTACCCATCATGCACCGCGCGGTTACGCCGACCGCGACGCCTACGGCGACGGCGACGCCGCTCAAGCCGGAAACGGGCGCCTAGAGCTGCGCTCTAAAATGTACTTGGTTGGGAAACTTTATTGTCAAGGCGCAAAGATTTTCCACTGATCGAGGTTCTTGCTCACAATGTTTAATGATATGACTGGTATTGATAAAAGCAACTACATAAAATTACCTAACTACATTTCAAGTCGTGTGGATCATACCAGAAAAAGAAAGGAAATTTCTTGTAGAACAGATCATAAGATGTTTTCATTTTTTCCATGCACAATCGCTCAGTGGAACCTGTTACCAGAGTTTTTTTATTCGTCACAACGTGGGACCGTTTATCTCAGGAAATGGTCTTGATTTTTAATGTTGTTTATGTTCAATGTTTATGTATTTTCTTTATTGACAGCCCAAGTTATATAATCAAGTGTTCTGTTTTTATTTTATTGAGCGTATATGCCGATGTTTTCGGCGCAGCTCTTAGGGGGCCCGTTTCCGGCTTGAGCGGCGTCGCCGTCGCCGTCGGCGTAACCGCGCGGTGCATGTTGGGACATGCACCGCGCGAGCCCCCCCCCCAGGTCACGTGACCCCCCCCCCCCTGAGGTCACGTGACTCCTCCCCCCCGGTGGGGATTGAAGGACGAGGGGAGGAGGAGAAGGAGGGGTATACCCTCCCCTGAGTACCCTTCCCTCCTCCTCCTCCTCAAGAGCTGCTCTCCCACTCGGCGTTACAGGGAGTTGTAAACGGCTTTCATTTTTTCTGTAAATAATAAATAAATAAAGCGTCTTTATAAATTCATATACCTAAATTGTTTTGTTTACTTTCGCTCTACGCCACTACTTTAAAACCACTTTGCGGTTACACATTCTTTTTTTGGCGATTCTGTGGATCTGTCGTCTTCTTGGTAGTTTGTTCAGGCAGGCGCGGCGTGCCCTTTTCTTTAGGTTATCTCTCTCCCCGGCATCTCGCCACGTTTTAAACTGAGGTTGTCACCCCTCGCTTTCATCTCGTTAGATATGGAAGGAAGCGTGCCCAAGGCAGCACAAGATAGTGTGCCAACATTGGTCTCAGCATGGTTAAGGTGGCCCCATATGGGCCCAGCTTGACCAGTCTAGAGCCAGCATTTCATGATGCTGGCACTAAACTGGCTACATGATGGCAACATTTGCCGTTTCTGCCAGCGTCCAACTAATATTGCGGTATTCTGGCTACATGACGGCAACATTGGCCGTTTATGCCAGCTTCCAAAAGATATTGCTGCATCCCGGCTACATCCCGGCTACATGACGGCAACATTTGCCATTTCTGCCAGCTTCCAAAAATATTGCTGCATGCCGGCTACATGACGGCTACATGACGGCAACATTTGCCGTTTCTGCCAGCTTCTAAACGATATTGCTGATAATATATGAAGTTCTATCCTTGGTAGATGTAAAGGGTATATCGGGCTCTGTTTTGCAACCACCGATTGACGGCACTGCACCAGCCAAATCGCGGCAACCTCGGCGGGATGCTTCCATATGTTCTAGGAATATTTAGACACAGAAGCATTTTTGCCTATAAAACCTTAACCATCAGACTTTAAAACCTTAATTGATTGATGTTTCTTTCATCTTAGAGCGCAGCCCTTAGGCGCCGGTATCCGGTTTGAGCGGAGTCGCCGTCGGCGTATTAGCAAAGCGTCGGCGTAACGCTTTTTCGTGACGCGCCACGAAAAAGCGTTTTGTGACTTTCGTGACGCCGCGGCGTCGCGAAAGTCACGAAACGCTTTCGTGACGCCTCGGCGTCGCTTAAGGCTTTTTCGTGACGCGTCGGGATCGGCGTAGCGCTTTTTTGTGACGCTTCGGCGTCGCGTAACACTTTTTCGTGACGCGTCGCGTAACGCGTCGGAGTAACGCTTGTTTGTGACGCCTCGGCGTCGTGTAACACGTCGGCGTAACGCTTTTTAGTGCATTATGGGAAACGTGCCATAATGCACCGCGGTGCGCGCGCGTTGGATTATGGGACGTCTCCCATAATGCACCAAGCGGGAAGGAGGAGGACGAGAAGGGGGAGAAGGATGGAGGAGGAGGTGGGGCGAGGAGGAGAAAGAGGCAGCAGGAAGCTCCCCCCCGCCTCCCCTCTACCTACGTCACTGGTGTATTGTCGGCTGAACGGGATCTTGAAAATCTCAAAACAACCTGCTTTTACTGAGCCGCGCACCACGACCAAAGTTTCAGACCAAAAAAAAAAATACAAATAATTTTTAAGCAAAAATTAAAAACTTAAAACGAATATCCAATGATTAATTAAGCAATTGCATGTCCTCAAAAATTAAAAGAAATCAATTTAAATTAAAATGTCGAACACCCTGTTTTTTTTTTGTTTTTTTTTTGTACATAAGTTGATGTAGATTTCAATCAGCAAACAAAGGTTATCATGGAACGGATAACAGGAGAAGAAGCTGGGACCACTGATCTCTATTGTAGTAGGCTGGATCGCGGATCGGGAGCCCGTCGGTGTCGCCACCGGCGGCCATTGCTTGACACCAGGCAATACACGCAAGTCTATGGGAGAAACACACAAAAGTAAGAATATTGAAGCATGTACGCTGTGCTCGGAGGAAAGTATTTTATGGTGTGCTGCGATCCTTATGTCAGGTGTTTGGAGATCGAATCGGTATTTGTCAAACGTTCGAGCGCCGATTAAAAAAAATCAAACGAACCGGAGCACCTACGGCTGAGCTGTCAAGCTTGCTCTCGTAGTGAAGTAAACAAAGGAACTTGCCGTCAATGAGACCGTCCTCGGGGAAGCCCAGAAGTTGATGAATGACGAAGTTCCATCTCGACAGCGGCTTTCCGGGAGCGAGCGAATTCCGCGTAGCAAAGCCTTCGAGCACGTCGTCTGCTACACCCAACTCAACGAAACCGCCACCGACTCTGCGGTAACTCTAGGTAACTCGCCTCATTGAGCTGCACTACAGCGGAGTCACTCTGGAGCATAACATATTTATTTATAAGAACTGCGAGGGCTCTCAGTTTTAATGTTTGTACGCAAGCTATTTGAAGGGCTTATCGAAAAGTATCCAAAAAGTTTCAGTGCCGACAACAACTTAGAAAACGGGGAAACGCCACTTTTTCTCGCTCTTCCCATAGAGTCCCATGCATTGACTGGTGTCAATCAATGGCCGACGGTGGCGACATTCGGCCCCGGCTGCCGAGCCCGCGGTCCGCGATCCAGCCTATTACAATAGAGATCAGTGGCTGGGACATTATGGCCGTGTTCCAAAATTTACTCGATCTTACTCTATTTTAAAGGTTTTGTACCTTGGCGTTCTAAAACCTTCCCCCGATCAGCGTTTTTCATTTTTTGTTGTCACGTGACACGAACCGCCGGAGTAACTCAGATTCATTTGTGTAATAGCATCTTCGATCAACTCGCACTGGAGCCGCCCCGAAACCATCTCGGTGCGCAGTGCCCCACGGTGGTGGAGCACGGAGTCGGTGCAACATCGAAGACAAACTACACCACACCTGTGTCGGCGGTAGCGCACCATGCGTCACCTGGATTTTGGCGCGCATTGCAATTGAGCAGACGCTTTTCTCTTTTTGACAGCTGTCAGCGGGCTTGGCCTTTCTTTTTGTTTGCGTGCTCCTTTTGCCGTGGTAAAAGATGAACACGGTTGAGGTTTTTGTCAATGGTGCCAGACATCGCGTGACGTTATCCGAGGCCGACCTCAACGATCTGATGGCCGGCTAGTTTTATTTTTTTTTCTAAGAAAATGAAAGCCGTTTACAACTCCCTGTAACGCCGAATTGGAGCGCAGCTCTTGAGGAGGAAGAGGGAAGGGTACTCAGGGGAGGGTATACCCCTCCTCCTCCTCCTCCTCCCCTCATTCGTCAATGTCCTCAGGGGGGGGGGGGGGTCACGTGACCCCGGGGGGGGGGGGGGGGGGGAGTCGCGCGGTTCATTATGGGAAATTTCCCATAATGCACCGCGCGAGCCCCCCCCCCCCCGCCCGGGGTCACGTGACGTCGGGGGGGGGTCACGTGACCCTGGGGGGGGGGGGGGAGCTCGCGCGGTGCATTATGGGAAATGTCACATAATGCACGGCGCGGTTACGCCGACGCCGACGGCGACGCCGAAGCCGCTCAAGCCGGAAACGGGCGCCTAAGAGCTGCGCTCTAAAATAAGAGTTAGTGTACAGTTTTGCTTGATACATTGTGGGGCTTATTAAGACAGCTGACTTATGTTCTTTAATGCATCACTGACGAGGAATCATATTATTTCATTTAAAGTTTTGTATCATAAACAGATTCGTCGAGGTTGCAAGCCTGGGCATCCTCGTTTGCCGGCGGCGCAGGACCTTCGACGGTCGACGACGCAGGACCTTCGACGATCGGTGGCGCAGGACCTTCGACGGTCGGCGGTGCAGTACAACCTTCGACACCTTCGACGGTTATCAGCGGTGCGTATTTGTCTATCAATTTTTTTTCTATGCATACTCCGAGTCTCCAGAGCAAGGGCACTCAAACCTGCCGTCCAACTTTTCACTCAGCAACAGGAGAAGCGCCTTCTGTGTTGCTCCATGACCGGATACATCCCGTGTGAGCCAAATGCATCGCTGGCCTGAAGGGACCGCACGACTACGAGTTTGTACAGGGGGACGAAGGTGGTGAATTTTGTGAATTTCCAAAGAAGGAGGTTACCGAATTAAGAGCGTGAATTAGCTCTTCAAGTGAAAGACAGGTGATACAAGAGCCAAGAGACGGCAACAACTTGACATATATTGGCAAGGTGATTGGAGTTCATATTTTATTTTCACACTGGTGATTTAATTAGTTATTTGAAATTTTGATGCACAGAATGCACCATTTTTGGCCACCTCTGTACAAAACATTAGCGTAATGCATTAAGAAACCGATTTCTGCAGTTCCTTCAAAGGGACAAAGATTTAGTTGACTCGCAAGGTAGGTTCAATTGAGATTTTCAGAGGATGTTGAGTGTGCCATTAATAGTCTCAAGAAGTTCATGGTGTGTGTTGCTGCGACGAAATGGCACCACTTGTCCGGCAGTGGCATATCTGCCCGTGTGACCGGCAGTGCTGATCACCAAGGATCTGAATGTCTGTATGCTGGTCACGAGAAAAGAAACATCGAAACTCCGAGCTGGCTTGACGTCTTTCCGTTCACCGGGGTTCGCACTTGGATGCCGGGACACCGGCATCTCGCGTCCCACAATGAAAGCCTTTCAGCATTTTTACAAGCCTTTTGAGGCACTGTCTTTATCGTCACTTTTCCTGTCTCCACGCATTCATAGTGGCCATCCACGACCACTACAGATGTCATCCTCAAAAGCTCCAAACAATTTTTCAGGTCAACCTGATTTATGTGGGCGAGTGCACTTTAGTCATATTTCTTTAATGCTCAACGACTGCTGTTTTCACCGATCAAGCCGTTCACATTTTTGGACCACGAAGCAAGGACAAGTTACATTGAAAATTATCTACACCCCAAATCCAGCAACGTACAAGTTTGCGGATGGTCAAACGTGCAATGCCTCCAAGTTAACAATGACATCCACTCTTTCAGAACAACATGGTGCGAATCCCTACTGGGATGATGATGGTGATCATCTGGGAATCTTGTTCAATGCGGTAATGTGTACCTGCTTATTTCACAAGTTACCCAGTTGCAGCTGGGCACCTGCTGTGCCAAGTCCATTTCAGGTGACGTGCTTGCCTGAGCTCCTGATCCAAGCTTCTGCTGTCCAAGGGTCCCAACGTTCATGATCCTGTTCAGCCTTTTTCACCGGCAACTACGAGCGCCCTCATCGTGTCTTGTCCAGGCATGCCTTTGTCAGTGCCTCCTCTTCCAGTGAGCACAGGTGTGAGTGATGGTGATAATAATGCGAATGTCAATCAGCAACTTCTGAGCTGACCACATTGCAAGGCCGGCCAGTTCATCAAAAGAAACTTCTGACACCTCTCAAGAACTATGTACTCTCCTGCCGCAAGACGTCAACTTTTCCTTATGAGTCTATTGATCATATTTAATTTTAGCTGAATGTTTTTGATTTCTAGTACTGCAGTGTTCAGTGTTTTCTTTTTCTTCTCCGAGCCAAATGGTTATACGACATGACATGTGCATTTCCTATGTGGATATCAACTTACTTTTTCGTTAGGATGGACCAGGGTGTGTGCTTTGCCTGGTGTGGTTACATCATTCCACTTTTGTTGCGATGAATTTGTTCATTTTTTGTTCTGGTGCATGTGAAAGAGTGTGTTCCACATAAGCTTTTAGTATTGACTGTGCTATGCCAGCGTTTTATTCTCATCTATTTCTTTGCACTTTCCTTACGATGCAGCTGTTGGCATCGGGTACTACACAGAGTGGTATATCACCCTTCGCAAAACGCACATCAAAGCGTTTTAGGATGAACTGATGTGGCAGTGCAACTAGTACCATATAATCTGCACACGGCACATAGTACATAGGATGGTGAAGAAAGGCAAACAACGCAGGCAAGCTGGTGAATGACATCCATAGTAAAACCAAGACAAGGTGTGTTTAGCACTTTGTTTTTCTGTCTTTTTTTATTAGTCCTGTCTCAGGTTTACTATGGAGGCCATAAAAGGGTACAGCAGTTACAGCAGCTCCCTTGAGTGCTCAACCTGTTTGGAGCCTCCTGGGCTGAGTTATGTTCATAACAAACACCTACAACTAGGGCTGTGAATTTACATGGTGCATTTTTTATATGTTTACGCTTTCTCTGGTGACCTGGTAGTTTTGTTTTCTTATCGAAGGGGGAAAAGTTATATTGTGTCTTGAAATGCGATATGAGGATTTCAATTGCCTTTTGGGAAGCATTGACTTTGTGCTGGAGATTAAAGGAACAGTGCTGCTACTTAACCACATGAAGTGATTTTAAAGATTTGTGTTTAGTGGGATTTTAACCTGCCACATTCTTCCTTCTAGCTGTTATTGTATAAGGGAGGGACAATTTTGTATTTGTAAATAATATTTTTATTCACTGATGACACTACTTCGATTGTGCCATTTGTATGTGTATGTTTCATTTCCCGCTTGGCATCACAATTGAACTGGTACATATTAAACATTCTAAGGCAACCACCTTAGACCCATTGTTCATCAGCACCAGTGAGTCTTGTCTTATTCTTCACAATGGGTTCCACCTCTGAGCTGCCAAACCTTCATCGGCATCAAGGAAGCGCAGTCTCTTCTGTCGGGGCTGGTCTAGGTCCTCCCCCTGCTCCAGACTATTGTTACAGTACGCTCATTCGATTTACTTGCACCTCCTGCGCCAGTGCAGAAAGTCTAGGCCAGTGTACTTCCGGACGTATCTTAATACACATACCGGAAGTACAACACTTTTCTGTACCGGTGCAGGAGGTGCAAGTAAATTGAACGAGCCTTGTGATGACCGTCCTTCATAAGAGACAAGGGATTGTGCTGCTTTGGGATGCATGAAGTGTATCAGTCAACACAAGCATATACATTGGCACAGCCCTATAATTTGTAGTGCCATGTGGGTTGCAAAGAGCCCTTGTTGGAATTTGCCAGGATGTTCTATATTCTATTTCAGCATGAGCTGACAAAGGGAGAAAGTTTGAACCTCGTGAGCCAGTGGGAGCAACAGAGCAAAGTATGTCAAGAGCTTGGTGAACACTGTCGGTATACGTTGTCATGTGCTTCCCTCAAACACTCCGATGGGCTCACTGGGACCCTACTATTTGCCAAGTTATGCTGACACAGCATAGTCCCAAGACTCTCTACTCCCTTTTTAAAATTAAAATACACCATGGGTAACCTTAAATAATGCAAATGGCTTCTCTTGCAATAAATTTTAATCTTATTTTCTATGAAATAAGTTTAGCTACTATTATTAGTTCTAAATATTTCAGTGTGTTGATCTAAGCTTATTTTTTGCTTGCAGAGTCTGAATAGACAACAGGTAACTGTTCCTTTCAAGAAAAGGACTGCATCCTGCCTGACGGTGCTCAAACCCAAAGTGAATGGAGTGAAGGAGAAACCAGGCTACTTCCTGATAGATATCAAACCTATTTGAGCCGAGTGGGGCTCATGAAAACCTTTAGGAACGAAAAAGCCATGTGGGCAGCCATCTCGGAGGATATTGCTAATGACCTCGGCTCCAACAAGACGGCAGATCAGTGTCAGAACCGTTTTAAAACTATAAAGAAACGCCGGACGGAACGGAGACAACACAATGCCTCATCAGGTGCAAATCCTGTTTCTGTTCCCTACGATGAGGAGTTTCGAAATATCAAGTCCATTGACGACAGTGTGGAACCGGAGCTCCTTAGAGGACCTGGTCGAGTCGAGTTTAAATCCTCGGTCACATCACGCAGTTTGGATAGCACTAAGCCAGAATATGCCAAGGATACACCGCCCACGAAGAAGCAGAAGGTGAACTCTGTGTGTGAAATGATGTGGAAGATACACATGCACAAAAAAGAGCAGCGGGAACGTCGCCACAAAGAGAAGTTTGAGGTTTTGCGCAGTCTTCTGGCTCCTGAAAAAGGTCTTGATGCCTAATGGCACTTGTGTAAATGTAAGGACTATCAGCCAAGACGTGCTTGTATATGGACAGAGTTTTGTATTTATAAATATTAAATTTAATGGAGTTATTTTTCTAGTTCGTTTCTGAGGCTGTACTTTGTACAGCCTCAGAAACTATGTATGCTATTCCTTTGCGGAACACAGGATCAGCTCAAATGCATAAATATTTTATTGTGTTATTTCCTTACAACAGAGAGCACAAAAAAGTTGGCAGGTGCCGCACACTTTCCTACAACGCAGTGGTGCACAGGAACGTTGACAAGTTACTGGACTGTGCGGAGGTAGCATGCAATTTTTTTTTCTCTTTTCTTCACCCAGTTGTCTTAGTAGCTTCTCCCTTTTGGGGTTTTCTTTAGCCCAAGCGTAGCCCGGGACTGGCTTGCGACCCTTGCTTGCATTTTTTTTATTTATTCCCCATCTATATCTGGGTCTCCTGCGTCGATACACAAACTGTGCAAGACACAACAGGCAAGAATAAACTGTGTAGCCTTCTTGACACTCCAAAATTCAAGGTATAAAAGCTGCCTGAAGCGTCCCTTCAGTAGCCCAAAGGCATTTTCTATTCGGACACGTGTCTGGCTCAGCTTTAAGTTGTAGTTCACCTCGTCGGGCACGAGTTTGCCGTAGTTCCTAAATGTAGTTAGGAGGTACTCTCTTAGGGGGTACGCTGCATCTCCTAGTACATGATACTTGTCACCCTCACAGATTTGTGGCAAGTCATCCAAGACAAAGGAACGCCTGAATGCCTGTGCGTCGTGTGTTTTCCCCGTGTGCCCAAGAAAGACATCAAGGAACTTTCGATCTGAATCACAAATTGCTTGCATGCTGTAGGACTTCTTATCGTGTCTGTTCGTATACGTGGATGGAATTTTATGTGCAGGGCATCTGGTGTCCACATAGGTGCCATCCACACAACCCAAAACACGAGGGAAGCCTGAAATCTGAAGTTAATTTGTGATCAGTACTTTTTCAAGCAGGTGCAACACTGTACCTTTACCTTTTCGAATTTCGCACTTGCTGCAACCTTAGCTTGTGCAGATATTGGAAAATGAATGACGTCGGTACTAATGCTTTCCAAGAAGCTTGCCACCCGCTCGACGATGTCATGAAGAGTGCTTTCTGCCATGCCAAACATCACTGCGACGGCTCGCTCACTTATTTTGTTTCCAGCAAACCTGAAAAAATTTACTTTGCCTGTCATATCCAAAGCTCATATTGAGAGCAGTCTTCCGACCTAACGTACTCACCAAAGGAAGGAAAAAACATGTTCTTCAGCGGTCTTCCGGGGGTAGGGACCATGGCCATGAGGATAGAACTCCGATTTCTCATAGTCAGCTATCACTTTGTAGCACACGTTTCGGGCTACCCGGAAATGCTTTCGGAACTGAAAAAAAAAAATATTTTGCCCATTATTACTGGTTCAAGAAAGAGTACCACCAAATAATAGCCGCACCTCGGTGTTATCGAAGCGCCTCACAACGCTCTCCACGAAGTTCATGACTTTCGGGCGCTCCTTGCCACCGCAGCAATCTCCGGTAATCGCGGCGATGGTAAAAAGCTCGTCGTCCTCGCTGTCCGAAGAGCTAAGGAACTCATCAAGTGCCGCTGCGAGGAGTGTTCGTTTTTGTAACGACGCCATCTCGACAAACTGCGCGTCTGCTACTACCGCCATCTCCACGATTCCCGCTCCAGGCGCAATGCCTGATGGGACTGCACCCCGGCGCACTGTCGATTTTCTTGGTGCGCGTTCGGGCAACGAAAAGCCGCACCGGGAGTGTGCGCTTCGTTGATCGAGGACGTCCGGTGCGCACCGGTGCAATTGATCGAAGACGATGGGGCGCCCCTCGGTGCACCGGTGCGCACCGGTGCGGATGATCGAAGATGCTATAAGATTGGGAACACGGCCAATGTCTGCTCGCTCCCAAAAATTACTTCAAACTGCGTAGTCAACACGATAGATCCAGTAATTACCACTGCAGTGACAAAGGTCACTGAAATCGAAACCGAATCTATATGTACGGTAGAAAAGCGCCAAAAAATACACGAACAGAGAGAAAGACAGCAGGACAGGGTGCACTGTCAAATAGCGTTTATTTGAAAAGTACGGCAGGCATACTAATCGTCACTCATCTGAGACCAGTCCCCGTTTCAAAACTCGTTTTTATTCGTGCTTTAGTCGTATTTCAATCCATTGCTTCGTTCCAATCCAGAGCCACACGCAACTTCCGGATTCGTGTCCGTCGGAGCCACTGATCTCAATGACAATTGCTGGATAGCGTTTGCCCGCTCCGCGAATGCGGTCACTGGCGGCCATCTTTAGGTAGAGTTATATCACCTCTAGCCAAGATACAGCTGCTGAAGCCACTCGGCAGCCACCATCATCCATCCATGGCAGACGGCGTTTTGGCAGTTTTGGTGGCAGGCTGCCATCAAAATAGAGTGGGTGATATTCCGTGATTGATTGAAATTGTTTGACAAACATGTTTTTAAAACCCGACGTGAACGGTAGCCCGGTCTTTGAGGACCCTGTGAAAGTTTCACGAAATCGCGCAGCACCGTTGAAAAGCAGCACAGCACGCATCGAAAGTCGCATCGAAAGAAGCATCGAAAGCAGACGCCGGTACGTAGTCTGCTTTCGATGCGAGCTGCGCTGCTTTCCCCCGGTGCTGCGCTTTCGTAGAACTTTCACCGGGTCCTCAAAGACGAGGCTACCGTTCATGCCGGGTTTCAAAAATCTGCTTCGTCGAACAACTTCAATCAAGCACCAAATATCACCCACGGTACAGTGTACTAGATCTACGGCTATTTTAAGGCAGCCTGCCGCCATTGCGCTGTCCGCCATATTACTATGATGGCTAGAGGTGATATAACTCTACCTAAAGATGGCCGACCGTAACCGCATTCCGGTCCATAGGCGGAGCTGGTCAAACGCGATCCAGCAATTGTCATTGAGATCAGTGGTCGGAGCAGACAAAGGCCGGTCTCAACGTGCGTGGGTGAAGTCCTGCTTCAGGTAAGTTTTGCCAATTTCATATTCATAACGCATTCCCGAAGAGTATATACATACGCTGGATGATCTTCCGAACACCATAGCTCACGTTGCCACCGTAATTGGCATGATATTTAACTTTTTTCGACGCTTCAGCGGTCTCCGCGATTTCGTGTCGCGTCGCAGTTCTGAGGAATGCTGGCTGCCTTTAGGCGAACGATCGCTATCGCTTGTGGAGGCTGTTCGTTGAAACCTTGCGTAAATGCTACCCGCTATCTTGAGAATCCCGTGAATGTTCTGCGATACCTTAGCACTGCAGAGACGCTGACCAGATTGTTTCGCAAGTTCGCGTTGCTATCGGCGAGTCCTTTGGATACGCTGTAGGTGCCGGTCGTGCTAAACTGATCTGTGCTGTCAAATGCTTGGATACGGATCTTAGAACAAACACCTTGAATGTGTTCGGGACGGCGACGCGCGTGAAGAATTGGATGGTTTTTTACTTTGACGTGTCGTCTTGTCCTTTCTCACGCTAGCGACAGCGTATCTCTCGGTCAGCGCGCACTGGCTTTTTGCCCCGCGTCCAGCGGGATGGCGCGGTTTGGGTGCTGGCGTTTGGTGGGTTGCGGCGGGTTCATAGAACACGCTCCTATTTGGGCGTCGTAGCGCTCGAGTACGGCGTTTGCTCCGCGCCGGCCTGCCGTGCGTGTCATCGGTGTTGAGGCGCGCGGGACTAGAGTTGCCAAAGTGTTGACAGGACCCTGTTAAGCTCGTCGTTTCCGTTTGCATATATGTCTAGCCTTGCGAGCCACCCAGAGTACTACTACTGTCGCTAATAAAGATTATTATTGTTTGCCTTAGTGGCGTTTTAATTTACCCCGGTCATATTCGTGACTTCTAGAACCCGGGGGTGCACACGTAGTTTACATGGCTGAGGAAAGAGGTTAATGATTTGATTAAAATGCTCTGATCTGGTATAGAATGTGTAGTGGTACGAAGGTTGCAGTGGAAAATCGCACACCTGGCAGGTGCTCTCGCTTGTATAGTGGAGAGGTTGCAATGGAAACTCGCGCACCTGCCAGGCGCTCTCGCTTGTACAGTGGAGACGCATTCAAATCAAGGAGATCCAGCTTTGAATGTGAAGGCTCCCTACTTCAACTTTTAAATACTTGAGGTTCTGTTAAAGTTGAAGGGAGTCTCTTAAAACTTTTTTGGAACCATGTCCAAGATCCAATGCTGGGTACAATTTTAGTCTAAAGGCTAGGACTGAGTCCCACAAAACCAGTCTTTAAGCCTCTTGTGACAGCTTATGACCGTGCTGCGCAGCAGCAATGTTAGTCGTAAGCAACTTAAAACCCTGTTTTGTTCCACTTGGTCATAGTCAGTTGCAACAGTGTGAACCAGCTTTAACACCTCTTAGGTCCATGTGATCAACAGTAGCTTCAGGATAAACTTGCGCATTGTACTAACTTAAAATATTTTGACCACATCTCCGGTGTTGATTTTTGATTTGTATCCCAGCACTACAGAACGCGTCAAAAGGCTTGTTGATTGCTGTGCATGTGCCTATCAAGCGAGCTGTGCTATTTCTAGATGGTGTTTAATTTGTTTTGAAGTTCCCGGGATTTTTTAAGGTACCAGTAGGTATCTAAGCTCCACAAGCACACTGTTCTTAATACAATTACTTCATGCAGAAGTTCATTTTTCTTATTTGGTTGAGTTTAATGGTGGTGTCATCATGGTCTTTGCACTGTCGACGACAAGAGAAGCGTCATGTTGCACTTGTTCTTTTGTTGATCTGTGAAGCAAGTTCTGGTTTCTTTTTTGTTCCAGAATGTCAGTCGGAGTCTTATTCATGATGTTGCAGGAAGTCTGTATGATGACGAAAAAACTGCAGGTGACTAGAAGCTGCCGATGAGCTGCCAGTCCGAATAGCAGCTATCAACTCGGCAAGGGCCTGCAGGCGTATCAGCCCCACCCGTTTCTCTACTGCCATTCGAGACGGGATGCTTTGTAAAAGGTGAAACAGGGCCCATGCACTGCTTCAGCAGGGCCCTGCTGGATTTATCTGACACTTTGTTTTTCTAAACAAACAACACCTTTACACACTGTAAAATACCGAACAGGCGCCCACTCTAAATTGGAGATAATCATGGAGAGCCGGGGGATGGGCACTTGGTAGGTAGGATAGCGAAGGTGTCCATGGTCAGGTGGTCCCTTGCTTGGTCTGACCACGGAATTATGAATAGCTGCCGTTTGTGCAGCTAGTTAATTGCGCAAACACAAAAAAACGAAGCGTCAAATTTTTTTTCTTTTTTACAACGAAGCATTTTAAGAAGTGCTCGATTAGCATTGGCTTGTCTTTGTTACTAAAGCCTTCAATTTACTCTTTGGAGTTAGAACAAAAGAGCAATTCATATTTTCTTGGGCACAACTTTTTGTGGCAATGAAAAGAAAGCTAGGGAGGGGGAACAAAAGAGCAACCCGTCTTGGGCACAACTTTCTGTGGCAATAAAAAGAAAGCTAGGGAAGGCAGGCAGTGCTAATGGCTCTGTGTTAGCGCACCACATAGTTCTGAACTTCTTTTGGTCTCGGTTTCAGGTTTGGCGTGTCAACCATGCAGTTGCCAGAGTGCATGTTTTTTGTACAAGGATTGCAGTTGAGGGAGTTGAATTGGGATTGCCGAGCATGCAGGCACATTCACATCTCTTTATTTTCGGGTTACCCTGCAGCACCCGAAGGCATTATTGCAGGGGGGGGGGGGGGAGGTATATAGTCAGTCGTGAAGGTAGAAATACACCCGTGCATATGTACCAAAAAAAACAAGAAACGCAAGCACACAGGTAAACACACTCATAAACAAAAGCGAACCCAGAATAAGATAAAAGCCACATTGGTTGCTCGCATTCTAGGTACGTGCCAACCTTCCATGTTTTCGAACGTTAGCCTACACTTTGACTGAAGCACTCGGACAGACTTACAAGGTAAATTTCACCATTGTCAATCTCCTAGAATTTTAGTTGTCTTGCAACTGGCGCAGAGGGGCAGCGTCGATTCAGGAAATGCTGCAAATTTCATCATCGTAGACAAGCGCCAGAAAAATAGACAGGGACAAGAAGTTGACGTAAACAATGGCGAACTCGCAACTAACATTTAATGAAAAAACAATCTCTTATATAGCCGTGAAAAACGTCAAGAATTACTACAACCGGTGTAGCCCTCTATCAAGAAATTCATATTCTTTTGCTGATAAGGTTATGGATGTGTCACTTGTACAACTCAGTGCTTTTGGCTTTAATCTCAAACGCCTTGTGTAGCTCTCTAGATACTTTATCTGGGTGTCTGGCCAAACATTTTGTGTCGTCAAATGACTGGGAGCAAAGGCAGCGGCTGCAGTGCCTTGCCAGATGTCCTGATGGGGGTTGCTCGTGTTGCCGCGTCATGTTCGCGGGTGCAATCGTTAAAACATCAACCTGTCTGACCAATGTATACAGAACGGTATGACATTGGGATTTCGTACACAACTCCAGTCGTGCATTCTGTGCATTTTTGTGGTGTTTTGTTTTGCATTTGTTTTTTGCAAGAGCAAAGTTAGCGGCTGCAGCGGCCATGCAGTGCAGCGGCTGCCCTTGCTCCCGTCATTTGATGACACCAAATTTTCGGCCATATACCCAGATAAAGTATCTAGAAAGCTACACGAGGCGTTTGAGATGGAAGCCAAAGGCACGAAATGTACAACTGACACATCCGTAACCTTATCGGCAAAAGAATATGAATTTCTCGATAGACGGCTACACCAGTTGTAGTCATGACTGACTGTTTTTCACGGCTATTGAAGAGATTTTTTTTTTCAATAAATGTTAGTTGCGAGTGCGCCAGTGTTTACGTCAACCTCTTGTCTCTGTCTATTTTTTCGGCACTTGTCATGATCATGAACCAACTGGACCAAATTGCCACATTAATGAATTTCATCAGCACTGCAGTGTTTTGAGGTCATTCATACGTCTTCTGGTGCTGAAAAATCATCGCGCGGGCGTGATATACCAAAATAGAAGCACGCACACGCCACGGCGCAAAGTCACATTTCATTTGGATTGTATTCAGTTACGGCTGGCCCTAGGGGGGGGGGGGGGGGGGGGGGGGGTCGGTGGTGCACCACAGCTCAGAACACAAGTAGTGAAAGATTGCGCTGCAGAAACCAGAGGTCCTGGGTATTATCCCCACCCCTGCTCGCTAATCAACCGGTATACGGAAACAACTGGGAGTCCGGGTTCCCACTCTCCCACGTGTCGTACATGTTGCACACCACGTGCTCAGTTTCTTCTGACATTTATTGGTTGCCGAACTTCGTAAAACTCCTACACGGAAAACAAAGGGCGCGCTCACAGAGTGTACCGACAATACACAACACCGATGATGCCCAAGATGCACATGATAAGGACGCTATATTTGTTTTGCAGGGAACTAGGAAACCTATGGCAAACTTATACCAAGAAAACACAAAAGAGCTAAAAAGGAAATGCTGTAAGTTTGGTACATCCTGGCTAATGTTATGCTAAAATTTTAAAATCCAAGCTAAACGGTACTATTTTATATATTTTTTAATTGGTTAAGTTACACCCACAAAATCATTATGGTTGAACTATATTCAGCTGTGCAGTGAAACGGCGTGTTTGGCTCTGTAGCTTTGGCTCCATTGCCACGGAAAGTTTTTTTAAATATATCACTTTCTAGCTCTTTTCGATTCTCTACCCCTCATCCTCCTCTCCTGCTTTGCCACTCTACCAGTTCTATCCCCATGCTCTCTGCCAATCGTAGAGATAACCGAACATGGCAACAGGGCACATGGTGTCTCCTACATATATTTTTTTTAACTTGCTTAAAATAGGGGAATACGCTTTTAGTATCTCTTTTGATGAGTTGAAATGTTTAAAACGTGGCGTTTGAGCGCTTACTCCAACACTGGTGACGCTTAGTGTTTTACGGTAGTTTTATGGTGGTGTGTGTTACTACTGGGTATCCCAAGGAGCGGTCAGGCTCTTTAAATCGACCACGAAATTCGGTTTCTCAACCTATCGTGCTACGACTTTGTGCAGCGTTGCCCACAGATGGTGCATTCTTTTTGTAAAATTTGCAAAGAGCAAAGTTACATAAGGAAAAGTTAAAAAAAAGGCTTAGCTCCTATGGAAACGCAGCGAAGCCACCGGTCTTCAAACAATACGGCGCCGTTTCGCACGGGAGACAAGAGATGGCGCAAACGAACGAGCATCCGGCGCCGAGAGCTGGCGTCTTTAGCAGACAATCTTATTGACTCAAATGCAGCGCGAACTTTTCTGATATCAGTGGCCAATGCATTATTTTATTATCCTTACTAATAAAACATATTGAATGGACACATAATCGATTAAAAAAATAGTTTGTCGAGTTATTTTAACTGTTTTTTTCGTGGTACTTATGTCGTCTGCTTTGCAGTTCCTTGTTACCACGCCTGTTATTGTTTCTGCAACTGTCACCGCCTGCGGAACGCGCGCCGCTTTTGAGTCGAAAAGATAGTCTGCTAAAAACACCGGCTCTCGGCGCCGGATGCTCGTTCGTTGGCGGCAGTTGGCGTCGCGACTGCTTGTGCCATCTCTTAATTGTCTCCCGTGCGAAATGGCGCCGTATTGTTTGAAGACCGGTGGCTTCGCTGCATTTTCATAGGAGCTAAGCCTTTTTCTTTCTTTACTTTTTCCTCAGGCAAGTCCACTCTTCGCAAATTTTGCCAAACAAATGCACCATCTGTGGGCAACGCTGCACAAATTCGTAGCGCTATAGGTTAGGAAACCAAATTTTGCGGCCGATTTAAAGATCCTGGCCGCTATTTGGGACACCCAGTAGAATGAATTGGGCTTTTGTATAGTTACCGCATATGTGTACAGGTGATTCAGGCAGTTGTTAATGACCATTGGTACCCAACTCAACCTCGTGCAAGGTGTCTATGAACTGGAAAAACGGTAATGTTGAGGAAGTTGGCGATTGGAAAAGTCTGAAGATTTCCACCCTAATCAACATCGATCAGAGAAATTCAGCCTTCCTTTCTCTGAATGTCAGCAAAAGACACGTGTGGTGTGACACATAAACCTTTCTACTCAGGAAACTCGGCCTGCCAATATAAATCTGCTTGGAAACTAGAGTCTTGGGAGAATCCAGAGATACAATTTCATCTCGAAATGTATGAAAAGGACAAACTTCTATACTCTGAATGAACTGCTGCTGCTTATGGCAAATTTGTGGAATGGTTTCATAGTGCGAGAGCTTGTCTCCGTAGCTACCCCAGTTGCTCCTGAATGGACTTTCCATGCGATTTCTTTTACAGGTTGTGAATATCATGGCTGTTGAGGTAGTATCTGCTGCGGGGGAGAAAATATCCCTCAGCTTAACAGTCCATAGAAGCTTTAGCAGCCAGGATTTTGGATGTTGCGAGACCAATGATGCTTGCCTTTAGCTTATATATTTATTGCCAGAAGTTCTACAACCAGCCGCCAGGGTTGTCTCATCCGACAGCAGGACATGCCGGCTACTGTGGCGTCATTTAATGTTGTTGCTTAGAGACCACTTTTAATGCATGGGTGGTATAGGATGCTAAGAAATGCGGAGGCGCATTCCAGCCACCATATCGTAGCATCTGCTGCTGGGATGTTCTGATTGGTTCTCATTGCAGTCATCACAATTTCCATATTCTGTTTCTTTTCTTCAGTGGGAGCTCATGAAGGTGGCACTGTGCACAGAGGGACAGAGTGGCTGACAGTGAGCTGCCCAAGACAAGCTGCTGGCTCTCGTGGTCATCTCCGAAAGCCTCTGGATGGGCTAGATGGGCTAATTGACAGACATGCCTGGACATTTATAATTGGTAAACACAATCTAGACTAACTTTGAATTACGCCTCGATCTAACGGCTGTAGCTTAGATACTGCGTTTGGCTGCTAGAATTGAACTGGATATACTAAGCGGCACATGTCGCCAAGTAGGGGCACTTTGGGACGCTTATCCGCAAACTCCGCTTCCCAGTCCATGAGCCACCAAAGACCCATCCAATGAGATCCCGAGTCAAGTCAAAGTTTCCTATTAATCTTGTTAGTAGGAGCGTCGTAATCGTTAATTAAAATTTCGGCGTAGCCCCGCTCGGGGGGTTGCGGCACACCGAACAAAGCAGAGTGAAAGAACGGAGATAGTCTAGCAAAAGTGATCAGCAGGGTCCGATAACCCTTGCTCGCCAATAGGCTGACTTGGGGATGCCAACGATGATGTCATGAAGCTTTGGACAGGTTAAAGGTGGAAGAAAGGCTCAATGCGTGCCCTGCTATAATCACTGCACATATTTTTCAAGATAAATGCAGTTTACGTTGACTTTTGCTCAAGTTTAGTGCAATTACTGAATTAACAAGCCAAAATGCTATGGAAGTCTATTCCTGACTCAGATTTCTTAAAAAGTGCTTCAGCTTCCCTTTAATGCTAGTTTGACTTAGTTGCACAAGCCTGTGCCAGTGCACAAACTAGAGCAAATGCATTGCTGTACTATTTTGCATTTAATGCACTGACAAAGGAAAAGGTTCAGATATCATTAAGCCCAAGAAGCTAAACCATTAATTCGAATGTCACATACAGTAGACTCATCAATTGAAACTCCAGGAAGTCACGAATTTTGTATAAATTATCAAAAGCTCGAATTATCAGAATTCATCTAAATGTGTTGCAAGATAAATTATGATTTTCTATATGCATGGCTACACATACAAAACAGATATTTCATGATTTCCTCTGCACAGGCCCATTAATCATAAGCTGGTATGCCATTCATGAAACATGGGTAAAATTTATGACACTTTATTCAACCCTCAAAAACGTTGTTTATCAGGGACTGTTTAGACAGCACATGACACCTCAAAACAAAATTAAGTTTGTTCAACCAGCAAAAAAGTCGTCTATTATGGTCTGTTAAGCAGGGACCGATAAGTAATGGAAATGGGCATTGTGCTGCAGTTTCTATAGCAGCTTACGTGAACGCTGCGACATAAAGCCATGCCGCCACATCACAGCGTCCGTGCAAGTTGATATGGAAACTGCTGCGCGGCGCCCGTTTTTGCCGCTCATCTGTCCTCTGCTTCAGAGACATATGTAGAGATAGTTTAACCATTCATTGGGATGTATAGAACACAAATGAGGAGGCACCATTGGCTGAAGGTGGGCTGGGTGTGTTCCAGAGCGTTTTCACAAATTCGTATGTGGCCAACCAGAAGGCGCGCATAATATCCTGGCGGTGGTTGTGAGAAACAAAATTAATAAGCTCGTTGGAGTAACTCTCGGTGACTGCGGTGCAGTGATGTTTTGATCACGGTGGAAGATATAGAAAATATAAAAAGCATGCGCGACCAGCTGAACGATTGACGTAATTCGTACACCAGGCGCCGAGCGCCGGGAATCTGCCATCGAAGCGGTCAGACTCCATTTGAGCAAAACAGAAATCAAGCGGCACATTCGTTTCTTACATCTTTTTGCATCACCATAATCGAAACATTGCGTGCACCATATTTTCAGCCATGAAGAGTTACTACGTTTAACTCTTACGCACTTATCAAAACCGTTTTTCGTTACCATGGCTAACGGATTATTTTCAGCTTCTGGTGGGCCAAGAGAGCTTGTCGAGCCCTCTATCTGCGTCTGATGCACGAATTGGCTCTGCTTGCTTCTTTCATATACCAAGCTCTATAATACGGCTCTGCTCTGCTTTAGCCCTGTTGAGTGCGCTTCTTACTGAACCCCAGTGCACCGCGGGAAAGCAACACCTGTGAAAGCAAGCTCCACAGGTGCTGCTTCTCCACAGTGCACTGGTGCTCGGAAAGAAGTGCGCTCAACGGGGCCGCGAGAACAAAAAGTATGAATTGCACGAAAACGTCGTTCAAATTAAGCGGCTTATGAATACATTGAAAACATAGCGGGACAACCCAAGTTTTGAAATTTGTTTGACTTAACCAGAGGTATTAAATATCCAAGTTTGAATTATTGCGAGCCAACTGTATACTCTAAAGGAGATATGGCTCACTTGAATGTGCTTAATATCACTGAATGGTGAGGCAAATTTTAACTTGCTAGTTTTATTTCTCAAGCACTTGTTGTGCTGGGTATTCAAATCAATAAAAAATTTTACTTTGGTTCAATTTATGGGAGGTTTGTTTTATATGGTCATATGCAGTAGAAAGGTGAGCAGCTGGGCTAGGTGGTAAATACATTGCTTGCTGATGTTAACCATGTATGTCATATACAGTTTGTTGTGAGTGTGTATTGATTTTGAATCTTCTGCTCTTTATTTCAGGCTGCCCTTATGTGCACCATGAAGATACCGAAGAGGTCTTCAATCGATGGACAACTATAAGCTCAAGCATGGAGGGGCATCTAGACGGCGAGCGCAAGGACAACTGTAATGTAAAATTTCTCCCAACTTAAATCAAGGCATGCCTTCTTCCAATGAAGGCATCGTGGCAAAACTTTTTAATTGCTTCATTTGTTCAGCTATCACCTCAAGGAACAACTGATCTCACACCAACAAAATCCTGGAAATGAGTAGTAGAGGTTGTTTGCTCTATTTCTTGTTGAACTGTTGTTGTTTTGTCTAAGGATGAAAAATTATACAAGTTCATATCTTGAATGACGGAGCTATGAACTCTCCATACCATTCCGTTCCCCAAAAGCTTCATGTGACTTCGACTTGCTTGAACATGGAAGCTGTTCGCAGTAAATAACGGAGCACTAAACCTTTCTGTCTTCTTCAAGCCCATAGCTACGAGCCATCCGCACCAATCCTGCACCTTTAATACGTCAGGTGACACCCCTGGCAGAGGTATAGCCCTTCCAGGGGAGTCGCCTGATGTATCGGAGGTGCAGGTGGTACGGCCGAAAGGCATAGTGCTTCGTTATTTAGTGCCGACAGTTTTCATAATTCTGACGGATAGCTGTCCGTAGTGGGCTAAAGACATTCCGTCATTTTATGAAATTATGTGCCTTGTTTTTACAGACGGTCCAGTTTCTAGATTACGGGAAGCTTTGCCGGCAGTATAAAACCAGCAACTTTTACCAATAAAATGGGAAAACGGATAACTGTCCGTAAAGTGAAATACAGACGCTCCATCATTTAAAAAAAATATATGCCTTGTATTTACAAACTTCAGTTTCTGGATTACGGGAAACCATGCCGGCACTATGGAACCCGCAACTTTTACCCATAAAATGGAATGAAAATGTTTTACAGTGGCTCCCATACCCCTTGTCCAAGTCGAAAATGGTCTGACATCTCAGATTCCCCCTAAAATGAAGCGTCCGTTTCCGTTGAAAATAAAGAGTTTCACATTTGATGTCGTAGTCATTCGCATTCTTACATATTTCAGCGATAGACATTTAAATCCCAAAATGGTTCAACGATAACGGCCACAAAACATTTTGAAAGATGGCCGAAAAACGGTTGACGATATTGGCCGGAAAACGGTTGAAGATATCGGTTGCAAAACGGTTGACGATATCGGTCTCAAAACGTTCGCCGTGGTCGGTTCAAGTTATTGGACCGATCTGGAGCCGGGTTGCAAATCAATATGGGACCGTTATTTCTTAAACCTTTGAACAATATTTGTCCGATATTTGTCCAATATTTTTGTGCTGCCTGGGTTGCCTGTTGGGAGCAGCGCCGACAATCAACGTTGCCGAAATCCCGGCCTTCCAGGTTCCGGCCTCTGACAGTCATCGCTCGGATTACGAAGTCATCGGCAGCAACCAATTGTTATCGTCTTCACAACGCCCCCTGCTTCATCCGGGTCAGTTACGTCAAGTTGTGCAGCGTTTATAAAGGAGGATCCTCAAGACTTCTTCACCAGTGGGCACGGCGAGGCCATCAACAGCATGTGGCTTACCATGATTTTCGTACAGGTTAGTCACCCTGTATCATGTTTTAAGAGCGATTTTGTTTCTCTAATTGTTGTGCCATGCCCACGGTCACTATGTGAAATTGCAGTTGATTGCTTTAAAGTATGTAAGCTGTTATTATGCGGTGATGTTGAGACTAACCCGGGACAGACAACTGAAGAGATGTTTCATTCGATAATGGAGGGTCAAGCCGAAATTAAAAAGGAAGTTTCCGATTTAGTTATAAAACAATCCGGTACCGACAAATCGATTGCCAAAGCCTTATTAAAAATTGCAGGTGTTGACAAAGTATTACTTGAGTTATGAGCTATATCCCTTGAGGTCGACGCTCTTAAACAAACTGTCAGCGCACTCGAGCTGACAATAGCAAAACAAACTTCTCGGTTGGCCAATTTGGAAGATCGGAGTCGACGTTCAAATCTTATCATCTTTGGAATTCCAGACGAAGCAGAGGGGACCGAGCGAGATTTGAGGGGAAAAGTAATTGATAATATTTTCGTAAGGCCGCTGGACGTTACTTGCACTTCTGTAGCGAGGATTCATCGCCTTGGTAAACACGTGGGAAGGCGGGCGATCATTCTTTATCTTCAGGACTACAATGAAAAGTTAGAAATCCAGCGAAATACAAAGAAACTTAAAGGCACGAACATTTACATTCAAAACGATTATTCCCAAGAAACCCTTAACAAAAGGAGGCTACTATGGAACAGTTCAAGCGAAGATAGTAAGAACAAACTAAAGGTTTTCCTTGTGAATGACAAACTTCGAGTTGCCAATGATCTGTATGAATTGAACGAATTTACAAACGAGCGCGTCAAGTTATCCCCTTCCAATGAACAGCCTGGAAATGTTTGACAAGAATTACCTCCTGTAAACAAACAGTTTCGTCTACTGAACATGAACGCACAAAGCATTGTCAATAAAACTGACTGGTTCGAATTAGTTCTTTTGAATCATGACCCCCATGTCACGGTCATTACAGAAACGTGGCTGAATAAAAATGTGTCAGATTATGAAATTTTTCCTGAATCCCACCAAATTTTTCGTCGGGACCGCCCCTCTCGTGGTGGCGGAATTGCAGTCAGTAATCAAGTCATCCATTTGTGTAACAACATTAGAACAGATTAGTAATCATGAAAGTTTAATTTTACGTCTCGATAACTGGGGTCGAAAAGTTCTCCTTTGTGCTGTGTATAGGCCTCCTTCTGCTAGTCCAGATTATTTAAATCGACTTTATGATTGTTTAATAAAATACAAGGGTGAATCGATTCTTCTGGTTGGGGACTTTAATCTCCCCCATGTCGACTGGTTGCGATTATTCAGCCCATGTGATGACGAGATTATTTTTGACATAATGTTCGCATGTGATCTTTCCCAGGTTTTTAAGGAATTTACACGTGAGCAGGGCTCGAGCCGCTCAATTCTTGACCTTATATTTGTTAGTAGTGCAATCGCTGATTATAGTGTAAGACTTGAGGAAAGCAAGTCTGATCACAAACTTGTACTATTTGATTGCTATCTTAACCGACCTTCGCCAAAGAAAAAAGTAGTTACTATGGTAAGGGATTTTTCGAAGTCTAATGACGAGAGTGTTTTGGATTATCTCGACTACTGTTTCAGGCGACTTCGTTGAAGATGATGTGATTTTGCTATGGGACAAGTTCGTTTCTATATGTAACTATTGCTTAGAGAACTTTATTCCTAGTCGACGTAAGTGCACGGGACGAAGAAAACCTCGGATTAACCGAAATATAAATCATCTTACACGAAAAATAAAAAGGTATAAGACGAAAAGTTCCAACAAGGGAGCTGTACATCCCCTACAAGCGGAACTGGCTAGTCAAGTCAAAGAAGCAAGAGATAAATATTTTTCGTGCACCCTTTTAAACTTCATAAAACATGATCCTGCAAAGTTTTGGAACTATCTTTCAGAAAAAGCTAAACCGGTCAACCAGCTAAAGGTTAACAATATCACAATCAATGACAAAAAACAAATCGCAGAAAGATTTAACCTATATTTTTAATCTGTGTTCTCATGTACAGAAATGTACACTCCAGTTGCCACCGCTGTAGCTACACTGAACGCCGATTTTATCTCCTTTCGTGGTGTCTTTGTCATGTTATTAAATCTGAATACAAAATCGAGCAATGGGCCTGATAAGATACCGAACGCCTTCTTCCCTAGATATGCCCAATCTATTTCACGCTTTTTAACAGTCATATTTCGTGCTTCTTTTCGTTCAAGTGTGCCTCCGAATGACTGGCGAACAGCGCGTGTAGTGCCAATTCATAAGAAGGATGATCATTCTGTTGTAAGCAATTATCGTCCTATTTCTATCACTAGCAACTCATGCAAACTTATGGAACATAGAGTTAGTAGTTATATTCGAAATTTCTTGGAAGAGAGAAGTTTGCTGACTTCTTTTCAACGTGGTTTCCGGAAGGGGTACTCCACAATTACGCAACTAGTTACCACAGTTCATGACTTTGCTGCTACCCTAGACAAGTCTGGACAGGCCGATATTATTTTTTTAGATTTTTGCAAAGCATTCGATAAGGTCCCTCATGGTAAACTTATTTTTAAACTAGAGCGTCTTGGGCTACCACCAGAGATAGTTAACTGGATAGGATCCTATTTGTTCAATCGTAGCCAGTTTGTTGAAGTTGGTGGCCATTTTTCCGGTACCCTCGATGTTTCCTCTGGTGTTCCCCAGGGTAGTGTAATAGGTCCCCTGCTATTTCTGGTCTATATAAATGATATTGTATCAACTGTGAGTACTAACGTTAATATCCGCTTATTTGCAGATGATTGTGTTTTGTTTAAAACCATATCCTCTGTTGATGACCAAAAAACGCTTAATTCTTCTCTTTCTCTAGTAGACGATTCGTGTAACGAATGGGAAATGCAACTGAGTTCCGCGAAGACTGTTCACTTACGCATGACGAGGAAAATTAAACCTTTGAAATTCACATATCAAGTAAATAATGTTGCAGTAACCGAAGTAAGTGAATACAAATATCTTGGAGTAACCCTAACAAGCGATCTACGATGGTCAAAGCATATCCAAAACATCAGTTCCTCGGCTTTTCGAGAATTAGGTTTCCTACGACGCAAGTTAAAAAATGCTCCAACCTCCGTTAAACTCCAACCTTATCACTCCTTGGTAAGGTCAAAAATAGAAAATGCTAATATAATCTGGGATCCAAACACGAAAAAAGATGCATCAAAACTTGAGATGGTCCAAAGGAGAGCAGTTCGTTTTATTAATGGAATGTACAAGAGACTCGACTCCCCATCCTCCTTAATGGCGGCAAACATCACGTCCCTGGAACAGCGTAGGAAAATTGCAAGACTGAAGTTCTTGTATCTACTTTATAGCAACAAGCTGTGCGTCGACTCAAGTTTATATTTAATCTCCTTATCTTCCAGAGCCACTAGGAACCACCATCAGTTTTCTCTTCAACCAATATTTGCTCGAACCAACATTTTTAAGTTTTCATATTTTCCACGCACCATATCAGATTGGAACGCCCTCCCTTACAATATATTCATAGCCCCTAATTTTAATAAAGCACTTGATGATCATCCTTTTTAGGTATTGCCATTCTGATCTTGTATTGTGAACCTTTTTGAACATCTGTTGTACAGACTTTTTTTCCCCGTTGATTGTTAGTTAAGAGAGTGTTAATTACTAAACATTATGAAAGTCATGCGTAATGATGGTTTACAAGTCTTTTTACACCACACCTGCAAGGGCCTATCAAAAGGCCTGCAGTATGTAATAAATAAAATAAATAATTAAAAATAGACATGTTCTGAAATTTTCTATAAGACTCAAGTGGCAAGAGGAATGGGACCGAGAAATAAACAATAAGTTGCACGCAGTAAAACCACTACTTCAGGAATGGGAGAGTGCACGTTTATGAGGTGGTTTTGTGCCGACTGCGAATTGGTCATACCCGTGTTACCCATGGGCATCTTTTGCGTGGGGAGGATGCTCCGGAGTGTGAACACTGCCACATTCCGTTAAGCATTCTGCATATCTTACTTGTATGCCCTTTGTATGACCAAGAACGCCACAGACACTTTGCTAAGGTCTACCAAGAGCATACACCATTACATCTCGCCCTTTTACCCAGCAATGAGCCGTTGATTCCACACAAGTGTGTTTTCAACTTTCTTAAGGATATAAGACTTCTGGAACAGCTATAATTTTAATAGTTCGTCGTATTCATTGTCACATCTTATGCGCTTGTACTTTCATGATCATTGTTTTATTAAACTACAAGCTACTATAGCTCTTTCTTCTCTTTAACCTTGATTTCAGAAATAGACCTAGTTGTTGCCGCATTATACCCTTGGTTTCTGCTGCGCCATTAAACCCCAATCAATCAATCAAATCAATTTATTCGCACTCAGAGCCATATCAACCCAGAATGTACCAACAGGGAGGTCCATAAAATCAAATTACCTACAAAAATATTATATAAGCGTACATTTTCTCTTCAGAATGTAAAAAGTCATACTCAGTGGTAAATGAACGATGGAATCGCAGCTGGATGACAAGGGGAGAGACAGCTAGTACTCTTTCAATGGATCCCGACACCCAAAAAATACCCGACTAGTTTCCATCGGACTTTTTACTTGTCCAGTTGCTGTCAAACGATGGCAGATTTGTGTATTGTTTGTTCAAATTTAACAAACAACACAACTCTGATTGCATCGGTGGAGAACGGCATTAGATTTCAGCCACTATTTTTATGACCATCCACTCACTTTACCAGAAAGGAATCAGACAAACGGATTGCAAATAACTAAATCCTTGGTTTAAAATAAAAGCGAAATTATTGAAAACGAACCAATTATACAAGAATCCTTACTTCAATGGTTGCAACGATTTCTTTGCACATTAATTCCTGGGGGGGGGGAGTAATCTACCCACGTATCTTGATCTAGAAAGAGGAAAATATAAAACGCCCAAAAGAGAAAAGCAGTCAGAGGACCTGGGCCCTCCTGTCCACAGGGTGCCATCTGCTTGGCGGCCTGGGGAGTTGTTTCCCCCTGGGGGTGTCAAATCCCAACAAGCAAGCTCTCCCGGGGCTAGCTTTTCTCGGACCGACATGAAGCATCCTTGTGAACGGGGGCCTGGAAGGAAACTAGTCTCCAGAAGATTTAAAGGGTGGAGGGTCTGCCAGCAAAGACCCCCCCCCCCTGGTGTGGCGTCCTGCTGGGGCAGTCAACCCCAGCAAGGCGAGGCCTCCCACAGGCAAGCTCTGCTAGAGGCCCTCGCGTCCGTCCCTCTTGAAGCGATAATCAACTAACGGACCACTGAACAATTCAGTGAAAAGTGAAGGAAAGGACAGCAAGTGACCTAAAAAAAGAAAACAGGAGAGATTGTTTCTCATACTTTTAAAACCCTACTTCCCCCCCCCCCTCTATGGAAGAGCTACAGATATTTTATGCAACAAATAAAAGCCTGCTGATTGGGCCTGCTTCCCTTGGCAGTGGTTAGCAAACCTTTAATCTCTTTTATCTTCTCATCCTTTCTTCTTTTTTTTAATTTCTACTTTGCTGGGAGCGAGCGAGCATGTGGCTTGTGGAAAACCAATCAGGACGACGGCGCGCGATGGGGCAGGAGTGGTGGTCGGCCGCCCGGCGCGACGGAGAGAGCGCGAGAGTTCCGACAAGGCACGGGCAAGACACCCGGACGACGACTGCGACAGCAAGGCCCACAGCCATGGCACCCGAGAACAGTAAAACGTTTGAATATATCCTTGCACGTGTGACTTCTTGGGAGGGCGGACCAGGCAGGGACCGATCGGGCAGCAGTCTAGTAGGTTGACCCACACAACTTCAGCATCCAACGTGGGGCCCGATTGGTCCGCTGCTTGTTCTGTTCGTCCCGGGGTGTCACACAGATCTATTGAGCGTTCAGCGTGGTGTAGAAGGATGAACGCTAACGATGCTCCCAAGACGAGGTCAACCCCCAATAGGGAGAAGGACGACTCGTCTGAGAGCGAAAATCAGGAACCGTCTTACGCCGCGGGGGCCGAAGAAGGCTCTAGTACGCGAGCATCTCCAGATGCTGGGATTTTACCACATGCTCCAGCTGGAGGCGCGGCAGACATCGGCGAGTTTATGCGCGCCATGACGGCGATGATGGAGACGTTCTCGCGACAAATCGCGACGGTTCCAGGAGTCGCGAGTGCCGCGCCTACGTCTCCGCCCCGACCGCGGTTGTCCGTACCGACGCCGACCTACGCGGAATATTCCGACGTAAAATCGGTCCACGATTTATTGCAGGACTCGGATGCGTATGTAGCTGCGTTGGGAGCATCAGACGAAACGGCCTTGGTGCAGATCATGCCGATCGCGTAAACGGATGACGCGTCGCGTTGGAGAGGGTTGCAACGACCGTTTCTATCGATGGCGGACTTCCGGACGCGGTTTAGGGAGGAATTCTTTCACCCTGATTTGAGATGCGGATTAGGAACGAACTACTAATCGCACTCAACACCCCGAAGAGAGAACCTCGTGGAGTACGTTCGCGCGCTCCAGGAGCTCTACTCGAGGGCCGAAACCTCCGCGTTTGCCGCCGAGAAGGTAGCTACAGCGATACGACAACGTCACCCTACATTCAAAACCTATCTGCGTGGACCGGATTTCGCGTATCTGGAGGCGCTTGCCAGCGAGGCGCGAACGGTCCAAGCGGGCTTGCTCGCTGAGCTGCAGTAGCACCTCCATCCGAGGGCCGAGGAGTCCCTAGAGACAAGATGCGCATGGGCAAGACGCGCCGCAGACACTCACATCGAGTCGCGCACGGCGTATACGGCCGTTGCGGAGCGCGGTCACGCGGCAGCCATAACGCCCCTGACTTTGGACCCCTTCGCTTACGAGCAAAGGCGCAGGGCAGCCAACGCAAATTCGGCCCGAGTGCAGATTCGTAGGGGTGGCGCAGCGGTTAACCACCGCGGAGGCGCGACGAGTCACTACAGTCGCGGGAATCATGACTCACCGCAGTTTGCCACAGATGAAGTGTTGCGTGAGGGTAACGATGGACAGGTTTCGCGTAACGAGCGGCCACAAGTCAGGTGTTACAACTGTTACCGTCTTGGGCACATCAGGCGGCATTGCACGCGGGTAGCGTCTGGTTTTCAGGGTTCCCAGGGAAACGCCATAGGCCGGCGCCACTAATCAGGTCTTCTGAGTCAAAGCTGAGGGCGGCTGCCGAGGCCCAGTATCAGTGTGCCGACAGGGCGGAAATTGTGGCCGGAGACAGCGTGGCGATGGCCCCGTCGGCATGTCGGACTCAGAGCACGAAACCTGAGAAGGGCCCGTACGTGCGGGTAGAGATCGGTGGTAGAGAATATTCGGCACTAATTGGTACCGGTTCTACTCATTCTCTAATTGGCAATAATGTGTGCGAGGACTGTCATAACAGGAACCTTTGCGCGAGGGAACTTGTAACTCCGCTGCGTTTAGCGACAGGATTGGACGAAGCGCAAGGGGCGATGTGCCTTCACCTTGGACTTGACGGCAGACGAAGGAGGCAAAGTTTCGCTTACTTGCCCGGTTTGTCAATTCCTGTTATTTTGGGGCAGGATTTCGTTTGTCGTGAGGGAATAATCCTGGACTTGAGGAACAACGGGTATCGTATAGTGCGTTTTCCCACCTTATTCCCTTTGTTGCCCCATCATCTCTGGTGCAGGAAATGGAACGTTCGCTCGCTGCGTCACATCAGGAGCAGGTATTAGCTGCGCGAGGCGTGCCCGGGAACGTCATAATGATAATTGCGTTTTCCGATGGGCCCGCCGACCAACGGCGGATACTAGCGATCGCCTTGTCCCAACACGCAGCTATGTTTACCGAGAGACCGGGGCTTACGATTGTTTTACAAAATAGGATAGATACAGAAGAGGCCAGGCCGTGCGGGTGTAATCCTAGACCACTACGCGTACATACACGGGCCCTCCAAGACACGGCTCTCGCGGAGATGCCGGACACGGGGTTGGTGCGCCCATCGCAGAGTCCCTGGGCGTTTCCAGTAGTTTTGGCGCCAAAGAAAGATGGCACCGCGCGCCTTTGCGTTGATTACCGAAGACTTAATGAGGATACTAGAAGGGACACGTATCCTTTTTCCTCTATTGAGTCTATAATGTATTCGCTTGGAGGCGCGAGGGTTTTCAACACGCTGGATTGTAGCAGGAGTTTTCTCCTGATCCAGGTGGCGCCAGACGATATCCAAAAGAAGGCGTTCACCTGTTACATGGGGTTATTTGAGTTTACGCGTCTTCCGTTTGTGTTGTCGAACTCGCCGTCGAATTTCCAACGGCTCATGGACGTCGTGGTGGGTGATGGGCAATTCAACTTCGCCATGGTCTACATGAATGACGTTGTGGTATTCTCCAAGTCGTTCAAAGAGCACCTGACTCATCTCGAGATCGTCTTAAGTCGAATGAGTGAGGCCGGTCTAACAATTAATCTAAAAAAGGTGCAACTGGCCGCCTCAAAGGTAAATATTTTAGGCTTTGTCGTAGACAACGGTACCTTGAATCCGAACGATGAGATATTGAGGGCCATTCTCGATTATCCACCGCCGCACGATGTAAAGAGCCTTCAAAGGTTTCTGGGGATGGTTGGCTTTTACCGGTAGTTCATCCCGATGTGCGCGGAGCTGGCGCGGCCATTGAATCTGCTGCTCCGGAAAAGCTCGAGGTGGGTCTGGGGTCCAGAGCAGGGTGCTGCCTTCTCTTCTCTCGCGAGGGCAATAGCAAGCACCGCAAGCCTTCGGTTACCAGATCTTAATCGGCATTTTGTTGTGCAGACAGATGTGAGAGATACGGTGTCGGAGCAGTATTGCTACAGGAGCATGATGGACAGTTACGCCATGTGACATTCGCTAGTCGAACGCTAACACCGTCGGAACGCAACTACAGCGTGACAGAAAATGAGGGGTTGGCCGTCATGTTTGCTCTGAAGAAGTTCGACCTCTCTTTAGACCTTACGACTTTCGTTGTTCAAACTGATCACGCAGAATTTACCTGGATTCAGAGGCTAAAAGTGCCCGCGGAAAGGCTGGCCCGCTGGGCACTAACCTTGCAGCGATACTCGTACACGGTTGAGTACCGAAAGGGATCGACCAACAAGGTCGCGGACGCGGTCTCTCGGGCGCCCCAGGATGGTGGTTGGGAGGAGGTGACGCAACCAGAGTGTAACGAGAAGCGCGGGAAGAAAAGGAGAATGTCTCCGGATACAGAAGTAAGGTCCCTCACGGACGGTTGGGAGGAGGCGAAGCAACCGGCACTCGTAGCAGCCTTAGCGCGCGGCACGAAGGAGCAAAGGATCGTCGCTTGGGGTGAAGTGATCAGCACGAAGGAGCTTGTCGAGGCCCAGAAAGCAGATCGTTTTTGTCAGCGGGTGCTGGGTAAACTGGCAGAACTTTCGGTTGACACCGGGAAGGCTGGCCGTAAAGTTAATGATCAATTTGATTCATATCTTCTGGGCGAAGACGGCTTATTACTTCGCTACATCCCAACAATCGATGAAGTAAAGGGCAATTAGTCTCCCTTCAGGGTGGTGATTGCCGGGAAGCTATGGAAGAGGTTTATCGGGTACTTCCACGACTCGGCACTGGAAGGTCATGGCAGTGGCAGCAAGACTTTTCAAAAGTTATGCCGCGCCGCGCCCTGCCCGGGGATGAGGGAAAACGCACTCCGATACGCCCGCAGCTGTCCAGCCTGACAGAAAGCGAAGCCCAGACGGGGCAAGCCTCCGTGCTTGATGCAGCCGGTAGAGAGTCACTACTCGTGGGAGATCGTCGCTTGCGACATCATCGGCCCACTGCCGAGAAGTCCGCGGGGAAGCCAGTACCTCATGGTTATTACCGATCATTTTTTAAAGTGGGCATATCTGTACCCACTGAGGAAGCCGGTTTCAGAGCAGATCTGGGAAAAGTTACTAGATACTTTCCTACGCTTCGGCACACCCAGGTGTCTCATTAGTGATAACGCTAGTTATTTTACTAGTACAGAGTTCGTGGACTTCTGTTTGGTGCTGAACGTAAAGCAAAAGAGGACAGCACCATACAATCCCCAAGCCAATATCACTGAGCGAGTGAAACGGAATGTCAAAAACATGCTGATCGCGCTAACGGAAAGACACCGAGACTGGGATGAGCAGATCGCTGAGGTGGATTTTGCCATCTGTAATACCGTGAACAGATCGACTGGTTTTACGCCAGCGTTTCTCAACCTGGGTAAAGAGATACAGTCTCCGCTGGAGAAAGAGTTACGGAGCAACCAAGGAACACCAGGACGCCCGCTCTCTAGGTACGCGGAACAGCTAACAAACCGCTTGTCTGGGGCGCTGCACGATGCTAGAGAGAATTTCGATTCCGCAAGCTTAGAGCAAGCGGCGCAGTATTACAGGAGCCATAGGCACTTGGAATTCAAAGTTGATGACTTTGTCCTGAGAAGTAACGCACCTAGCATTTTCGCAGCATCGCTTGCTCATGATGGGAAGGGCCCTATGAGGTAAAGACGCGAATGTCACGGCTTACTTATAAACTCACTCGGTGCGGTACAAATTAGGAGTCGAGTCCAGTTCACATCCCAGACTCGCGGACACATCGCGGGTTAATGAAAACTCCGGCCGCCGCCACATTCGGCAACAGAAAGTGATGATTTTCCGGTGTTCTTACAGTGTTCTTTCTACACAGGATGCCTCCTTGGAGAAACCGCCCCAGGGGGCCATACCCAGGAGGCCCACCGGACGGGCCAGGCCCCGAGGCGGCTGGACCCCAGTGGTCCGGTCGACCAAACAATCGGGGCGGCCGCCCAGGGAGGCGTCAACACCGAGGATGGCCGAACGGCAGAGCGGCCACACGACGTCAGGTACCGCGAGCTCGGCAGCAGGCAGGCCTGCGCGGCACGGGGCAGGGCCGTCCGCAGCAACATCGCGCACCAGGCAGGGCCGTCCGCGACAGCGCCCCCGCACCACGGAGCGGGTCCGTCTACGACGGGGGGACCTGCCTGGAGTCGGCCCCCCTGCCACACCGTGGCCACGTGGACGGCGTGGAAAGAAGGAGGGGCCGTCCATTTCGTCTCCTGCCGTTGTTGAAAGCACCAAAACAGACCAACGCCTGGCCAGCCCGACCACCAATTCACACTTCCGTTCCGTGGCCTCACGCAGCCTGAGGCGCCACAGGTCTTGGGAACGCCTGTCACCTGCCGGCTGTGCGGGGTCCCGATAATACACCTGGAGACCCACGAAGCAGGTCGACTCCATACCGACCCGCTGGAGGCACAGCCCCTCCGAAAAACGTGGCAGCAACGGTCCAGACCCTGAGGGCAAGCCGCCCGGACCTCCTGGCTCCCGCTGCCTTGACCCCCTTCCAGCCATCCCGGCCTCCCGAAAACCGTGCTGCCGCACCGCCTGCCGCAGCCGCCGCCATCGAACTCACCACCACGACGGCCCCCAAAACATCGGCCGCCACTACCTCTCCCAACCCGAGCCATCGGACTAGTGCCGTCCACCATCCCCCTCCGTCCCCCTCGACTTCCAACGACGCCATCATGGCCGAGGTGGAACAACTCCTCGGCCAAGACCAGTGAACACCCGCCCCGCCCGCCCCCCCCCCCCCCCCCCCGAAGACCGGGCCTTGAGAGGGGGAAGTGTGGGAAACCGAGGAGGACGACGGCGCGCGAGGGGGCAGGAGCGGAGGCTGGCGGCCCGGCGCGCGGGAGAGAGCACGAGAGTTCCGACAAGGCACGGGCAAGACACCCGGACGACGACTGCGACAGCAAGGCCCACAGCCATGGCACCCGAGAACAGTAAAACGTTTTGAATGTATCCTTGCACGTGTGACTTCTCGGGAGGGCGGACCAGGCAGAGACCGATTGGGCAGCAGTTTAGTAGGTTGACCCACAGGCTTTAGTGGTTGCCCTCAACGAGGAACCTGCACACAGCACTCTTCCAAGCTAGCTTCGCATGACGTAGTCATTTGCGAATTAAAAGAGCCGCTCTAGAGACAGAAGGGCCATCCACTGGCGTGCCCGGATCCCATGGACAGACGCAGAGGGGCTGCGTCGCCTGACTGGCTCAGTGTCAGAGTCCCGCACACGGACCATAGGACGCCAGTTGAAGCACAGGCAAACACCTCGTATGTATGGCCGCAGCGAGCAGCAGTGATACTCCTTCCGACACGTGCAGCCCCGTCCCGGGGAAATCATTTCCCGCTTGAGCATCGCAAACATTAAGGGAGCTTAGTTAATTTTCACCCGTTTGGACTCGCAGCCCCACGAAGGGCTCACCGAAGAACTGTCGAAACGGACAAGACCATAGCCTGCCAAACGACAAACTCTCCACTTAAAACGAGGCGCCGCGTGGCCGGCAAGGTCCATCAACTGCCGCGTGATGCAGCTTTTTCAAATTTAGTGTCTCGACTGCATTCTCCACAACCGTCGGGGCCTCCTCCCAAACCTTGACAACCTCGTGCAACAATCGTGCGAATGGACTCTGGCACCACCTTAAGGCCGGCGTACGCGATGGATTCATTTATAAATCCCATTTTACGAGACGCAATCCAGCCGACGGAACAAACCTGCACAAAAACAATCGGACATGGCGGCAAGCATGAATTCTATAATT
The DNA here is from genome assembly GCA_013358835.2 of Ixodes persulcatus. Lineage (NCBI taxonomy): Eukaryota > Metazoa > Arthropoda > Arachnida > Ixodida > Ixodidae > Ixodes > Ixodes persulcatus. The sequence goes on along the minus strand of JABSTQ010008746.1, from coordinate 12,200 downwards.
GGCCTGGAAACTTACCGCATTAGTCGGTGCCCGGTCGTCAACGGGAGATCCCACTCACACTGTGACTCCACCCTACCTTGCGGCACACCCATTTCTGGTGGCCCTGCACTGGTCAAACCGAAGCTGAGCTCAGGGCTGGTCCAGTCACTCTCGAGCAATTTTTGGACCAGTCTCCTTTCCCAACACATTTGGCGGACGATCGACTCTGGCAGCCGCGAAGTGGCTTTCCGGACGCCAGTGATCGAGAGAATTTTTTCGCAGCTTCAAGGTTGAAAGTTCCTTTGCAATGGGTGCAATGGGTAGCAATCTTTGCTCCTCGATAGATTGTAGAAACGGTCGTGGCAGAAACAGCGCCGGGAAAAAGCTAATTTGTTTATCCTTGTTTTCGTGGGAGAAAAAAAAAATTTCCCCGGCAGCAATGGAGGTTAGCCACGTCAAGGTGCTTTGGCGCGAGCTGCGTGCCGAGAGAGCTAGTGTCACATGAAACCTTTTCTCTTTTGCACAGAATACTTTATAGCCGCGTGCTGCGAGTTGAGTATCCTTCAGCAGCTGGAACAGCTTCAAGAGCGGCAAGCGTAAACTCAAGCCGGCTGTGACCACTACGACATCCGTCCAAGGAAGAGCGCTACTAATATCGAGAAATGTAGTACACAATCTAGCACTATTGTCGACATTTTGCGCAGTCATATTTGTTATTCACAATTGGTGCAGTGATTTTTTTATAGTTTTTTTATAAACACTATATTTGTTTCGGACGTCAAATCTAGCTCGGGCTACTCTCTGAGTTCCACTCACGCGGCCGATATGTTGAAGACGAGAAGTGAAACGTCTAAACAAAGTTCAAGTCTGAATTTAGACATGACTTTCGACATATTGCTATTCCTGTCTGCTATTACAGAGGTTTATGGAGCAGGTGTTGAGCTCTATTAATATACGATAGAGCCTTACCTGGTTTGTAAAATGGTTGGCGTGCAATATTCTCTGCAGAGGAAGTGATGAAAACGTCTTTAATTTATTCTATTGCTAAAATATTTTACATAGGGCTGAAAAGTTGTTTTTTTAACCATGAAAAAAATAATGTCGTTGAGGGGAGGCATGCAAATTTACAGCTGATGGAAACTGTGCTAAACCAACTTAATTTAAGAAATGAGAAAATATAGAATTACCCCTTTTCATGTGCTCTCGTGGATGGGTGTTTGAACGCGTAGAATTCTACTCCAAAAGTAGGAAAGAAAAATCCGTGTACAGATTTTTTTTAGTAAATTTCGTTAACTTATTTTGAATTAAAAGATTTATGATGTCTTTCTGTACCTCACGCACTATTGTATCTTCAAGCAATATTCTTTATTTGGAGGTGAACAGTGTATTTTCTACGCGTTCCATTGCATCTTGATGTTTGGTTTGGTGGTTGCGAAGTCCTTTTAATCGTCATTTCAACATGATCTTCATGACCACTAACCTGCCATCTGATCTACACGAATGCAGTTCATTTCATTCTATACATTTCATTGTTTACGAGAATCACAGTCTACATGTCTTAGGTCCCAGCCCAACACGCACATGTTCATCGCTTTGGAAGGCAAGCAATGTACGCGCCACGCGCACGAACGCTGAAAATGGCATCGGCCAGAAGCGCGTTTCAGAAAGGGTCTAAAAATATTTTGCTAATTTACTTAAGCACCAAGGAGCATATTCATGCCATAAGAGTAGTTACACGTGCTGACGGCTGCAACAGTAACATTTCAAAAGAAAATCTAAAACAAAGGGCATGTTCCTTCAGGTCATATGAGCGTGTGGGGCATCCGTTCTGTACTTATATTTCGAGCATTTTCCGCGGTGCTTTGGCAATTCGTCAAAAATGTATTGCGTGACTCTTCGACCTTTTTTCGCCAGCCATCTTCTAATAAAAAGAGAACGAATTTACTAGCGATATCACGAATCTAATGAGCCGCGGCTTGAGCGTACAGAGTTGCAAAAACAGTTCTATAAAATTTCCAGTTGCTCCCGTCTTTCTTCTTTTTTTTTTTTACTTTCTTATAGGTATGCACGTAGGCCAAGGACATACTTCGTGCAAATATATATAATTAGCAACTTCAAACAGCACGAACGCCCAGGTTTTCTTGCTGTCAGGCGCGAGAAAGGCGGGCGCGAGCGTACCCGATTGCCGGCCGCCCGCCTCGCTGTACACAAGTGACGTCACGCTTGGGCGGCGGGGAAAACTGGGGAAAAGCTAGGGAGAACGATGTTTTGGTTTCGGCAGCAAACAAAATATCACTTTTTTAATTAACTAGAGTGAATCTGGGAGAACGAGATAGCATTTCGGAATCAGGAAGCCTTCCGCATTCAGTTTATGACTTTGGATAAGGTAGCTCGAGAAGTCGGCGGAGTTCCCCTTTAAGGTAAGCGACGTTTGTCCAACCGGCCCTTAGGAAACTTTCCGAATTTTATTCTGTTTTTTTTTTAATTATCACAAAATTTCTCTTCCCTATATCCGAGGGAGCCGCTCAATTTCCTTCACTAAAACAGACAGAAATGCTTTGAAAAAGTGCAAACGGGAATAGAAAATCGTGATCGCTTCGCTGTAGCCGCTATTTCGTTATAGCCGGTCTTGACAGTACTGTTACAGATTCCATTTGCAAACTGAGTAGAAGACGTATGTATCCTGCTCTGTGCAGATTGTTGGGTGAGTTGGTGCTGGGAATTCAAAAACATGGTAGCGCTTGAGACGAGGACAAAGGAGGAGACTGGACAACACAACGCGCTCACACGATTATCAGTGCTCTTTTTTGTCCAGTCTCCTGCCCTGTTCTCGTGTCAAGCGCTACTATGCTTTTGTATGCATCCTGGTTATCCTCCTTTCACGTCTATCAGTCATCAGCATTTGGTAGGCAAAACGAGAAATCAATGAATATCTTGTTTAAACACACAATGATGTTAAAACTGCGAATATGTACCACAAAATGATCTAAGAAAGCATAAAAAAACATTTGCACCAATGGGAATTGAATATAAAAGGCATTGACTATTTCGACTACCACAGTAAAAATATCTCAAATATTACTTCGACATCTGAGGCGACACATCCGTAAAACATCAAAATTAGGCTGTCGCGAATTTTCTTCGAACCGAAGATTCGATGATTGACTCAAGCGGTTCGAAAGGTTGGAAAGATTTCGAATTTTCGAACTTTTCATATCGAGAAATTTGACGAAAGTCGAATTTTCGACCTTGTTAAACTTAGGAGTTTGACGCTTTTCGAAATTTCGTACTTATTACGCTGCGAAATTTGATGCTTGCCGAACTTTCGAACTTGATAGACTAAAAAATGGGATGATTCTCGAACTTTCGAATTTCTTGCACTAAAAAGTTCGAAGCTCTTTTGGAACTTCCTACGCTAGAAATTCGATAATTTTCGAACTTTAAAACATATTAATCTAAAGAATTCGAAAAATGTCGAACGTTCGATTCGTGAAAAGTCAAAAGTTCGACGAACTTCGAACTTTTAGAGTAAAAGTTCGAAGTTCATCAAACTTCGAAAGACCGGCGGGCGGTTTCACTTGGATTCAAGCAATTTATTCAAGTTATTCAAAGCAATTCAATTTATTTTTTCGCATTTTTACATGCGGTGCCGCATTCCTTGCGAAAGACAACACCGTTTATTTCAATCATCTGGCATGCTTGCGACGGGTTTTTGAAAATCGTCGTTTGTGCCATATTTGAACCGCGCCATAGCCGAAGCAATTTATGTTAGAGATGTTAAACTTTATAAGAATGATCTATGTATAGCCCAGGTAAGTGTAGTCCTAAGATATGATTATTGTTGTTCAAGACAAGCTTCGAAAAAATATCCAAACATGCATCTACGAGCAGTTATGCCCTATACTTTGTAATTCTTTTCGTCTAAATTGTTTGAGGCATCGCATTTAAATTAACGACACAGGCACTACATATCATTACCATCTGCAGAATACAAAATAATGTATTTATTGTTTCTTTCACGTTGAGGAATAAATTAACTCAAGCGGGGAGATTTCTAAAACTGTTCAAGTTCAGCACGTCATAAAAAAAAAAAAAACATTTTTATTTTTTTTTTCATTTCACTTTTTTGGGGGGGTGTTTCTTTTAGTCTGTACACATTTTGGTAGAAAACTTGTTTCATAGTTCTGGGCCTCTAAATATGCAAGAATACAACACTTCCGGAGGGTTCATGATAGTTTTTTTCTTCAGTTTTTTTTTTATTTTTGCATTTATTGTTAGGTTTATTTGTTTATTATTTGTTTACGAATGGCATAGTTATTTAGGTTGAAAAGACATAGCTTTGAACTTCAGAACCACCAAGCATGTGACGAGTAGTGCCCTCTGACAACGAGTTTCTAACAATGACCATCTACGCGATCTTTTATACAGTGAAGAGCGACAGTAGCTATACGTATGCATAAATTATTTCAGATTAAGATAAGCTCGACCATGCCCCTCTTTCCCCTTAATATTTTCTTTAAGAGTCTGAAATATCTGTGGGGGGGGGGGGGGGGGAGACTGGAGCACCCCCCCCCCCCCCTTCCCCACCGGTTCTCCTCTTTCGACACCACTGGTATGGTAGAACACTCCCCGATCTCAAGTTGTGTCAGCTTCTGTGCTTTTTGCTCGGCGTTTCTTCCGTCCCAGGAAATGAACCTTCAAAGCAATTACAAACTAAAAAATGTCAAGGTGCAGGCGTGCTGGTGTATGTTGACCATGATGCAAAATCCCGAGACTGGCAACGAAAATCGCAAGAAATAGTGTAAGAAGAAAGAAAAAGGGACAGAACAACGTCTCAAACTCAGCTGAGTTGAGTTTGAGACGTTGTACTGTCCCCTTTTTTCTGTCTTCTTACACTTTTTCTTTCAAATTTCATTCCCAGTTTCAGGATTTTGCATCATGTACAGTCGGGGACAAAAGTCCCAGGACGCGCGAGCTGCGACTGAAACGCCTTGCTCTGCCATCTGCCGGCGGGTCGCCTGGTTTCGAGATCACACAAAAGCGCATGCGCGTCCTACTGTGCCTGCAAACATGTGTGTTTTCCCGCTCTTCTGCGACGCGGGCCCTAACTCGGAATCGGGCGTGTGGTACCGCCTCGGAGATAGCGCTTGCGACTGACGAGCGTCTGCTACACATTCCGAAATTGGAGATACCGCCTGCGGCATTGTACCGCATTTCGCCGTGTCAGCGCACCTTGCTTTATAACCAGTTGAGTTTATCGCTCAGTTGAGTTGCCGTGACTCCTTGCTTTATAGGTGTCAAGTCAGTAAGCGCTATCGAACCCGGGATCGCTTGCTTATGAGATCGTCTCTTACCACTAAGCTACACTCCGCTTCAAATAACTCGTTTTGAGAACTCGTTCTATACGAGACTTTCGGACGGCACTTGAGCGCGTGAGTGGAGTACCGTCGGACGGCACTTGAACGCTCTGCAAGAGTGCCGTCGGACAGTTCTGTAGACACTACGTTGATCTATTCGGACGTGACACGCCCTGCGGCGATGCTCTAAGCTCGTCCATGTCATTTTGGCATGCGTCTCACTTCAAATTTAGATTCTACAGCGAAGGCTAGCTGGATATCCCTTCAAATATGTTCAACCAACACGCTGTCGTATCATTTTCAAAGAGAAACACTTGCTTACCGGCGGTTAGCGTTTCCCGAGGGTGGTCCGGCAGCCGTGCACAACCTACGGTCATTGGCTAGACGCAGCGTCCATCAGCGTCTCCCAGATATCGTTTGTTACTCTTGACAAAGTACCTGTGAAAAAAAACACGCGTAAAGGAATCCGTTTAAACGTAGAAATGAACGCAGACCTAAGAGCGACGCGGCGACGGCGCGTCCCATATGCGTATGCCAGACCATCTGGAACTACGGACCAAGTGGTGGACACAAAACTTCTGGTGCTTGTTTCTTTTTTTTTTCACTTTTTCTTTTAGACGTCATATCGACAACGGCTTTTCCTTTTCTTTTTTTTCAAACGCACCTGCGAAGTTTTTTTTTGGAGTGACCACTCTTGTGGAAAAGGGTTTTGGTGCTACTCTGAATTCTGAATACTTTTGGTTTCGGTTTCGGGAATCAGGTGGAGAAAAAACCGCCTTCAGAAACGCTACTATCTCTGGAATCGTGATTTGAAAGGGAGATTGAAAATGACGCTTTCTTTTGTTTTAGTTCAAACGCAGACACGCACAAGCACGCACAAATGCACGCGCGCGCTCCTGCGCACACATGCACACAGACGCACGCACGCGTGCACACACCAGCGCTGCACACACACCTGCCCATACCCACGCACGCACGCACGCACACGCATCCGCAAAGGCATGGACACGGACACCGCGGTCACGGACTCATACGCGAGCACACATACACACACACGACGGCGCAAAAAGAAATGCTTTTGATTTTTTTTAACACAATCTAAACCCTGAGACAAGGAGAAATAAAATAACGGACAGGGCAAGTCGTCTTGTTTTAAGGTATCAAATGGGTACATCGAGTAAAGCCTTAGTGTAAAGTGCCGAATTTGATACCCAACGACTGCTCATTTCGAATGCCTGGTTATCTTATTTATCACAGTTTGCTACGCGGGGTATTTAACCTACTGCTTTATGTGGTTATAGCTTATTGAATCTTTATCCGATCACCATATGTGAATCACGCATGGTTATCCTCGCGCAGGATAAAATGCCTCGGCTTGCCGCGATCCATTCGTACACCGAGAGTATCGAAGCTCTTAGAGTCCGGCGCGGTGGCACACCTCACCTGAAATGGTTTGTCCCCGAAACTACATAACTAACCTAAACAATTTTAGTATTGTATCTTTATTTTTGTATGTGGAAGTAAAGTTGTTTCTTTGTTTTTTTTTTTTAATATAAATTGTACCGGAAAGGAAAACTTCACACTACATCATCTTTTCTCGAATCACTAGTCTATAATATGGTGCCTCTTTGTACGCTGTAAGTAAAATGCTGTATATAGTTTCTTTTCACTTTTAGTGTGTGACCGATTGCTCTAGTTGTCAGTGACCTCATATGAATAAAAATATATGAAAGATGTGTGTTAGTTTCCTCAAACTGGAACTTAGAGTCACTTCTAGTATAGGGCACTGCTACGAGTAGGCTTTGAAAAAGGACCCTACTTTGGGGAGCTGTGTATTCTTTCTCAATAAAATGATGCAACATGTTTTATTAGAAATGAATTCCGAAATAGAGAATGACAGGGTACCCAAGTTTAAAAAAAAAATCGAAGGTGGTGTTTTTTTTTTATTTGCATCGGAATTTTTTGTTGGTTGGTTGTTTTCCCATGTTTGCCTAAATATATCCCGACTAAAGTATCACTCAAATACCTTATTTATTTTTTAAATATTAGACACATATAAGTAAAATACTACCTGCAAATTATATGATAATGATTAAATTATTTCGTGAGATACAGGCCTCCAAATTTTTGCATTTGTCGTTTGAGCAGGCATGTTTGGCAATTTTTAGAAAATTAAATATAATTTACATAAATATTATTACTTTATATTACAAGCAAGCTGTACCCATAGGTTGTTTTAAAAAGTATTAGAATTCTTATAACATTATCCTTTTAGCTATTCACTTTCAAACGTGCCCCCTCCGTCAGTGCGCGTTAATACCACTGTCCACCTCTTCATGCTTTACGATTTTTCCTGTCCCCACTTTTTTTTTCTGGACAAAACTAAGTGTGGATTTGAGTATACCAGACACTAGACAATGGCATATAAAAACGTCAGTTGATTTAAAAATGTCGACCAGCCACCTTTGGTTGATCTTATCTGAAATCACCCTACTTCAGAGTCAGCAGAACTTTTGATTTCTCTAAAAATAACACAATCATCCGGAAACAGTCGGATCTTTACTGTAATTCCAGAAACAATATCATTCACGAATATTAAAAACAACAAAGGCCCCAGGACCAATCCCTGTGGGACGCCAGAGGTTACGTGTGTGGTATCGGAGCATGCAGTGTCAACTTGAACAAACTGCTGTCTCAGAGATAAGTAACTTTCGAGCCACTTCAAGATTGCAGGATTATCTAAAACTGCCCTATTGAAAAATCCACCAGCCCGGGTCTGGTGTGTTTCTGACGTTTACACCAGAGCGGAAATTCAGACACGGGTCTTGGCGTGTTCTGGTGTGTTCTGGTTCCTTGGTGTGCTCTGGTGTGTTGTGGTTGTTTGGTGTGCTCTGGTGTTTTGGTGGTTTGGCGTGCTCTGGTGTGTTCTGGTGGTTTGGCGTGCTCTGGTGTGTTCTGGTTCCTTGGCGTGCTCTGGTTCCTTGGCGTGTTCTGGTGTCTTGGCGTGACCCTGTCAAGTGTGTTCTGATGTGACCCGGCCGATCTAGTGTCTTGTGGGGTGACCTGGTCATGCATGCACGATATAATTTAGATGCAGAAAGGACTGCTGAAGACAACAGCTAGCAAATTTTGCAAAAAGAACACCAATTTTTCAAAGGTTTAGGTGTTCATTCTGCCATGAATCAAAACTACAAAGACAAAAAGAATGAAACTTACTATTTTATTTTTTCCCAACAAGCACCACTCGCACACATTCCCTTGCACACAGGGCTGTCCGTGGCTTTTTTCTTCCATGCCGTTTTTGCCAGCGCATCTGGATGGGGAAGATGATGGCTTGGGCAAGTTGGCATTGCGTGATAAAACCTAGTGCATAGAAAACATACACGAGCAGTTATTCACAAAAAAAAAGCTTAAAATAATAAAATCACACCTACAACAGTAAACAAGGAAGTTCTGTCGTGTCCAGCCTGATAATCAGTCAATTTATCACTCGGCTGCCCTCCCGCATTGAATCTGCTTTCCCCTACCTTTGGGCAACATAGTACAGTCAAACCAAATTACATCAAACCGCAAAAAACCGTCTGCCACTACAATATAGCGGGATATTCTATATAGAAGTTTTAATGAATTTGACTACGAACAAGCACGCCACATTTAGAAAAGTAGTTTACTCTCGAAGGGGAATCTGCACGTCATAAGGGACGCTCACCGCAGCAATTTAGTGGCCACTTCTTCGTTTACGGGCTCAGCATCTCTAGAGCCCTGCGCGGATAAGTTTGATTATCCGCATCCGAAGACTTTGTATCTGTATCCGAACCGCATGTAAACTTTTTACATTATTGTATCCGTATCCGATCCGCATACTTTGTATCCGTATCCAAACCACATCCGCAAAATGTGGAACCAGATCAGACTCACAATCCAGGCATTCATTGTATATCATAACATCAAGCGAGAATGAAAAAAAAATGAAATACAAAAAGCACTTTTTAAGTTGTTTGCTTATATTTGTACAAAGAAATCTTCGGGTCACCACTCAAAGGAGATGTCATTTTATCAATATCAGTTTCATCGTATTCATATTAAAAGCAATCAGCCTTCCCGAGACACTGCGCGTCGAAGGAGAAATTATCTCAGTTATGTGATTGTCCTAGGAGTCCGCGACCTTTGCCCAGAAGTGCACAGAAAGGATTTCGAGGCACTTCCTTTGTTTTTGGAATCATGACCACACTACCCTTTGCGGAGAGGGAGACGTTTCTTCTACTTTGTTGTGACTTGTACGTTTGAGGTTTTCTCGCCCGGAGAAAGTTTCCACTCTTTCCCTGCCAATGTACTAGCTTTCTCGGGACGATTGATGCCCTGCAATCTTTACTTTTTTTATAGATAGCATTTTTGACGAGAGGCAGCGCACTAACTGAAACGACCTTCAGTGAGAATCAGATCTTTCTTAGGATCCCTATTGTTTCTTCGAAACGTGTTTTGTGGAAATACGTTTCGTGGAAAACTTTTCATTGACATGCATTTCATGGACACACGGTTCGTCGATGCTGTACGTTTTGTGGGCACATGCCTCTGCGACGTTTTGTTGACAACGCATTTCTTCACTAAGCCGCTAAAAGCTAGCACGCGATTACTAAGACGAGCTTAACCAACCATACCCCCTCCCCCCTGTAACCAGGCGAGACGCAAAAAGTTTGTTACGAAAATAGCAAGGATGTGTGCGACGAAACGTGTCAGGTTTTCCGATGAGACAAACACGAGAAGCCTTTCGATCAAACCTCGCATGTCGACGAAACGATCTGTAGATGAAACGTCAGTCGACGAACTGAATGCCACCGGGCAAAAATTTAGATTTGGATCCGAGGATATCCGCATCCGCAGCCCCTGACATCAGCACCCGATCCGCAATCCGCCAAAATGTGTCTAATTTTATCCGCATCCGCCCGTTTACTGTGGCTATCAGCGGATATGCAGGGCTCTAACGATCTCCCTCCGCAGAAGAGATTTCCTTTTTTATTTTCTTCTGGGCAGTAGACGTGGTCGCTTAAGAGAAAAAAAAGTCAGCTTTCTCTGCAAGCTGGCCTTCCCCCAAGGGTTATGCTCGCTGGGGGAAAGCCAGCTTGCAGAGCTAAACGGCGCTCTTGGCAGTTCAATTTATCGGGAGATGCTGCAATTTTCGTTTGATGTAACCGCATTTTAGCTATATCTCAAATCATTGTAAATAATGACTCACACTATACAGACATTATGTGCACAGCTAAGCACAGCTCAGCCAGAACAGATCCTGTGCCCTTCCAGGTTGATCAGAAACACCCACCTGTCAGAGCGTCAACTTTTTCGTGTGTTAGGGGCTTCTTGCCCACTGCACCCTCCTAGAGGAGACGCCTGCAGGCGTGCCCTGACACAACTCCTATCGAAGAGCTCCGCAGGCTACCATAGTGATCGGCTGACCATTCCGAGAAAGCGGCCAGGGGTGGCAGCCTTTTCCACGGCGTGTGTAAATGCTGCCTCTCCCATTTGATGCCAGGGTCCAAGATGAATCTGAAGTGAGTAACACTGTCAAGCAAACGCACAAAAGTGGAGAAATAAAGGCACACAAATTTGCTCTCCACTTTCGTCTGCAATCATGTTCCTGCTTTGTTTCACTGAAAATGCTGAATTGTACATATATAAATAAAAAAAATGAAATAAATTAAAGGAGCACTCCCTAGTAATTCCAGGATGGCCTATTGAGGTTCCTAACGTCACCGAGTGTGCGTCTAAGCATCCAAAAGTCCAAAACTTACAGCATGTGCAGCTTATTTCGCTAGTAAAAATGCAATCAAAGACAGCGAATCGGGGTTGAACCAAATCAAGGCGAATAGGGTGGAACAGCAAAAAGACACTCGTCAGTCAATTGCAAGCGAGGGCTTCCCGTGCAGACGACCAGGACTTGTGCTGCTTGTCCGCACGTGAAGCCATTGCTTGTGATTGCCTGATGAGCCCCGTTTGTTGTTTGCCTACATTCGGCCAGGTTCGGTGGCGTCATCTGTACGTCGGAGATTCACTATCTTTTATCAGATTTTATTAGTGAAATATGCTGCACATGATGTAAATTAAATTTTTGGGATGCTTAGAGCACATAGAATGTGTTACAGCATAAATAGGCCATCTTAGAAAGCTCCCGAGCGCCCCTTTAAGAGAAGGAATTTCAGATTTGGAATATGCATTAAGAAAGGAGGTCCATTATTGCTGTACGCATCAAATACTAATGCTCCATGTGTTTCACATATATATGATATTGTAGGTACCCTTTAAAAACCATTCGACAATTTTTAAATTCAAAATCGCAAAGTACGAAGGAAGTATACTGCTGTGCATTGCCCATGTTTGTACAAATATGTGCATCTTGGGCAGCCGAGCGATGTGAAAAAAACACCTTTGGCCCCACTTCATGACAAGACATGAAAAAAAAACATGATGAGTGTGCCATCACCATAGCTCACTACCTTCCCTTTCTGTGTTCAGAAATAGGCATCAATATGTCTCACCTCTGTCTTCTTCGCTAGTCTATACTAGCGAAGCGGGCTAGCTTACTAACCCTGGATAGGTATTATTGCCACTGCTAAACTGTAATTTGTGGGAGACGGATGTCAGATAGCACTGTTTTACTCTCATCCGCATGTACACTTTTTCGAAGATAGTTCACCTTCTCGTCCTATGGCAGGACATGAACCATCTTCTTTTATTTCTATTTTTTCTATTTTTAGTAGGAAAATAGGCATCGACGAGCATATTTTTTGGATATTTAGGATCCTCAGAGCCCGTTCGAAAGTTTCACTAGGGCTCTGGAGTTTTAGGATAAATCCGAAATCTTCGAAAACA
>JABSTQ010008745.1:0-27866 GCA_013358835.2 Ixodes persulcatus | reverse complement strand
CCCGATTTCTGACCAGTGCCTCTGAATGTCAACGTGACGAGATTCATCAAAGCGCGGGTAAACGGCGGGAGTAACTATGACTTTATTGGTGAGGCCCACTACTGGGGTGAGAAAGGGGGACCCTCTTTCACCTGTTCTTTTTAACCTCGTGCTGGACGAGTGGCTTACCGACCTCGACCCCGAAATAGGGTTTACTAGTGGGGAATTTAAAGTTGACGCCATGGCGTCTCGCCCACGACCTGGGCGTAATGGCGTCAACTCCGCGAGGACTCCAGGAAAGACTGGATAGCCTCGCGGCCTTCTTGGGCCCCCGAGGTTTGGAAATTAACGCTGGGAAATCATTCACTCTCGCCCTCCAGCCATCTGGGAGAGAAAAGAAAGTGAAGGTGGTCACAACTACCACCTTCACTGTCAACCATGAGCAGCTTCCGGCCAATGATATAGCGACGGTAGGGCGCTACCTGCGCATCTCCTTTACCGCCGCGGGTAGAACGCCCATGCCGTTAAAGCGGGACCTGGCGCTCCTGTTGGGTAGGGTGTCACGGGCGCCTCTGAAGCCCCAGCAGCGTCTTGTGGTCTTGAGGACCTACCTAATGCCTCGTCTGTACCATCGCCTCGTCCTTGGGCCTCATACGGCTAAGCTGCTAACCAAGTTAGACCGCCTCGTGCGTGCCTCGGTGCGGCGTTGGCTAGCACTGCCGCATGATGTTCCGCTCGGATACATCCATACTGAAACTCCGGCCGGCGGGTTGGGAGTTCTCTGCCTCAGAACTGCCGTGCCAGGACTGCAAATGCACAGGTACGAGCATTTGGCAAAAAGCCGCCACCCGTCCTGTGCTCAGACCCTGCGCTGCCGCCTTCTAAAGAAGGCTCTTTGGCACGCAGATCGTCTGTGCACGTTCGAGGGTGCACGACTGCAGGCCGGAGAAGCACGTTGCCCGTTCTGGGCGGGGAAGCTCCACCGCAGCTACGACGGGATTGCACTCGCTGAGTGCGGCAACATGCCCGGCTCACAGAGATGGGTGGCCGAGGGGACGCACCTCTTGCCCGATCGCGAGTTTATTGACTGCATAAAGTTGCGTGTAAATGCCGTGCCAAACCGGACAAGCACGAAGCGCGATCAGGGCTGTAGCAAGACGTGTCGGGCTGGTTGCAACCAGCCGGAGAGCCTGGGGCACATCTTTCAGCGGTGCCACCGCTCCGACTTTAAACGTTTAAAAAGGCATGACAACATTGTAGAGGAGCTTGCGACTCGCCTGCGGAGGAGGAAGTGGGATGTCCGGGTGGAGCCCACCGTACGTACGTCGGAGGGTAAACGTTTCCCGGACCTCATGGTGTCCAACAAGGATACGCAGGTGATTTTGGATGTCCAGATCGTCGGCCTTAACGTTAGTCTGGGTGATGCGCACCGCCGGAAGGTTGCGAAGTACTCGGTGCCGGAGGTCCTGGAACAGGTGCGGGGGAGCCGTCAAACGAATCCCACTGTATCCAGTGTCACCCTTTCCTACAGAGGTGTGTGGGCGTCCGAGAGTCCTCAGGTCCTTGCTGAACTGGGTCTCGGACGCGAAGATTTTAAAATACTAACAGTGAAGTGTCTCCAGGGAGGCCTGGTGTGCTTTTGGGTCCATCAGCAGATGACGACTGTGGCATCCGCACGGGTGATGGCGCGTTTGGCGCCCAAGTAGTGCCTCCGCATCTACCCCCCCCCCCCCCCGCACACACACACTTTCTATTTCAGTTGGGGTTTTTCAAGGTGGCTCTCCCTTGAATGAGAGTTGTAATACGTTTTTCTTCTTTTGTCGGGTACGGGTGGTTCCCACGCTTACCTGGAGAGGGCGCAACTCAGTCCCCCTAACCCCGTTAACATCTTGGGTGGGATGGGTTCCGTTTGGGTCCCTAGTCGGGTGGTTAACTCTCCCGAACTGAAGGCTGGAGCGGCCGGTTCGCTCCCCAATTGGTTCAAGCCACAGTGCCCTTCGGTCGCCCGACGATTAGCAAGTAAAGGGAAAGAAAAAAATAGCCAAATGCCTCGTCATCTAATTAGTGACGCGCATGAATGGATTAACGACTAGCCCGCTTATTTTCACTTAATCATATTATTGCCTAATTAGATAAAATAATAACATAAACGAGTAGCGGCATGCCTAGAGATTCCAGCGAGCCCAATCATTTAACCAAAAATTAGTTTAACTCCATTATTCAGACGTTCTCAATTTTCGAATGAGGAAAATCATTTTCCCAATCCCGATGCCCATCTGATAGTAGAACAGGTGCTAAAAACAGTTAACCGGTATTACATCTCGGACCTAAAAAAACGTATATTAATTAGTAAAAACAATAGTTCTTAATTAACAGTCCTAAAAACCATAAAAAACAGGATTTCAGGCAAAGTGCATAAAGACTTCGTCTTCCTCTTCATTACGAGTGGAACGACTCTGGAACAGTGCAACAACGATATTTCAACTTCAAACAAAGATAAGTCAACCAGAAAAGAAAAAACAAATGAGTGAATCAGCCTCCACATCAGCTGAGAATGACCAAAACGAAATACCAAGCATACAATCTGTCTTGGATTCCACGCGGGGATTGAATCCCGTTGTGCCGGCTGCATTAAAACATTATGCAACCACCAAAACTGAGCGGTCGCGCTCATGAAAAAACACGCGAAAAAATTAAAACAAGAAGCATGGACCGGCTTGAACAAAAACATTAACGAATTTGGAGAGGCCCTCACATTATTATCGATGGAAGTTGCACACCTACAGTGCCAGGTCAACCAGATGCATACACAGCTGCAACGGGAACGGCGCATGCCAGCCTCTTATGCGTCTAATGGTAGCCAACGCGGTAGAGGCGACATGTCCGGCAGTTGTCCCTGAAGGGGGGACGGTTGCAGGCCAGACCCCTATAGAGTATGGGCCTGAGTGGCACCAAAGAGTAGCCCTCTTGGTGTTCGGCAAAAGCCCAGAAGTAAACCCATGGCAGGCTTTAACATCAAACTTCAACCCAGTTGACCTGAATATACAAAATGTTTCCATCAAAAACATCACTAATGGAATCTGTGTTCACGCCAGCAACAAAGACGGACTGGAACGATTAAAAATAGCAATTGAAACAAGTGAAAGAATCCAAGACATCCTGACACCAAAATTCCCGGTAAGATTTCGACCCCAATACCGAGTGACAGGAGTTGATCCTTCCGTCACCCGGGAAACTGCAATTCAAAAACTTGAAGAACAAAACGCACTTGAAATTACACAAGAACAAATCCCCGTAGCATCCGTATTTCTAGATCGTATCAGTGGAACTTTGACATTAAAATTCGAAGTAGACGCAGCAACATCTAAAATAAAAAAAAATAAAAATTACGTATATCTCGGCTGGACTAGGTGCCCCATTAACGAATATTTTCACGTCATCGGTTGTTCAAAATGTTGCCAGTACGGCCACACACGCAGTTTCTGTCAGGGTGATGGAGCGGTGTGTGGACGATATGGCACATCACACGAGGGAAGATGCAGTCGAGAAAAAAATTTTCAGCATGCACGAAAACAAACGAAAGAACAGGTACGACAAATACAACTGATCACTCATTCTATGACATTACATGCCCATTATACAAACAGCAAATAGAAAGAAGGAAGCACCGTTCCACGTACTAAATTATTCACGACATTATTTTCTCTTTTTCTTTGATCAAAAATGGAGTCTAGCATTAAAATACTACAAATAAATTTAGCACATTCAAGGGCAGCTGCAGATAACCTTTCTAGTGTCGTATGCGATCTTCAACCCGATATACTACTTATTGAAGAACCTTAAGAAGAAGAAGAAGACGAGCAAAGGACGTGAGGGACCACTGGGCAGAACGCCTTCACAATTCAGTTGATGGAGCGCACACGAGATCTTGCAAAGAGGTCCCCGAGTCCTAGCAATGGGTCTTGGACGGCACCCGCCTTTTGAGTGGCAGGGATTTCGCTGGCTATGCGAAGCTGCGGATCAATGCGATTATGAAGCTAGCTAGGACCTCTAGGAGTCGGAACCTTGAGATTCCCTGTCGGGCAGGATGTCGCCAGAATCAAACGCTGGCGCACGTTCTGCAGCAGTGTGAGCGCACTCACGGTGAAAGTATCAAGCGACGCAGTGGAATTGTCGGCTACCTGTGCAAAAAGTTCAAGGTGGACAAATGGTCGGTCGAACGGTAACCCTGTATAAAAACGAAGGAAGGGACCCGATCTTGGGCATTGTGATCCGGAAAGGTGACTGTACCGCCATTGTGGACGTGCGAGTCGTGGGCACAAGTACCCCACTGGAAACAGCCCATGGAAGGAAACATAATTATTATGCGAGGAACGATGAGGTTGTAGCCTATGCCGAAGCGAGCAGGAGTGGAACACTCATCGTCACCTACTGTAGAGTATCGTACAGATGGGTGTGCTCTACCTAATCAATTGCCACCTCCATGGGCTGGGTGTCACCAAATCGGACACCAAGCAGATGAGTGTGCGAGCGCTGCAAGGTTTGCTGGCATATTTGGTATGTTCCGGCGAGTGACGTCCCAGACAAAATGATCTTGAAATCCCACCCTCTTTGTCATAGAGGTTAAAGCTGAGTAAAAAGGAAGATTTGGAAGGTTTTGGAATAACCTAAAGAGGATTGGAGGTTGTTGGGATAACGGAGCGTGGAGAAAGATGGAATTGATTAAAATCACCTAGTGTGAGATGCGGAAAGGACGGCCTTTCTGAAGACCACCGCATGCGGCAACAAAGGTATGAAGGCAAGACGCCTGGCCGCTCGCTCATGGCCAATACAAGTGGTCAGAGCTCAGAAGGGCATACTCCTATGTGGTTAGAAATGCCACATCAGGGGACTGCACCGGTGAGTGCGTGTAAAGAGCGTGTGGCGGAAACGCCCACATTGTAGCAAAGTGGAAAGTTGGGCCAGTTGGTTCATGGTTCTTTAAATAAAAGCGCCGAATAGGACAAGGACGAAGAAGTGGAACGACGCAAGGCGCTCGTTGTCGACCACATTGTCGGTCTAGGGAATGCATGTCGGGAAGGCATGCTGGGACCGAGGTGGAGGTGGGTTGGAAAAAGCCAAATGCCTCGTCATCTAATTAGTGACACGCATGAATGTATTAACGGAGTCCTACTGCCCCTATCCACTGGGATCTAAGAAGACGAGGATTCTATGAGATCAGCTCTGAGTAAGCCTGTATCGTTCCAGTTCATTATTGCCTTTTTCACCTTCCATATAGCTAAAAGAGCTTAGCGCGTAGACCAATAAGATCATAGTGGACATTTTGATACGGTAATATGTAATATAGCTTATTTGATTTTCAAGAAATTTGCGTTTCGAGTCTTTGTTGACATCTCGGCCATTTTAGCCGGGGTGCCCGATTTCAGGCGCTGATTTCCGGATAAAATAGAACTCATCCCTGCAATTTATCCCTAAACCTGTGATCACTAACGCGAAGCGATCACTCCGCCACTGAGGTAATTAAAATACCTCCGGTTGTTGTTAAACAGTCGACATACATGCTTGGGCTTCCTTTGGAAGACACCAGCGAGCCCGTTCTTTTCAAAATGTGATTTTTTTTTAAACTAGTTTGAAACTCCGTTAGAACCGGTGTTCTTGAAAGAAAGCAGTGTTTATTCCTCGATTTGGTTAATTATTTAGGTTTCTTTGACGTGGAATTGACTTAAGAGGGAGCGGTACCTCTATTTATTCGTCCGTTTCAGACACCAGATGGTGCGCGGCACGTCACGTGGTTGAACGCGCGACTTCTAGATGGCGCCAGTATCGAAGTGTGACAAGGCCCGCGTTATCCGCTGCGTGAAAGAGGTCCCCAAACGTGTCGGTTGACGCTCTTTTCCGGCGGAGGAAGTTTCTCACTCTCTCGCGGCCGCGTGGTATGTCTCTGGTCAGTCAGCTCACAGTGAATTGCATCTGACGTCAGTGATACTACGCGCGGTGGCCGAGTCCGGCCTCTGAGCTTTGTGATGCAGTAGGTGGCGCTCGTTTCTGTTCGGAGGTCGGAATAAAAATGTCGGTCCCCTTTTCACGACGGTCGTTTCTATAGCTTGCGTTTTTATCCCAAGTGACGTACTGTACCGCCTTTTCGAAATCATACTTTGCGGCGAGCGATTGAGAGTCAGGTTAGCATTTTATTTTGGTCAGCACTACACTCTCAATGAGGACATCGGGTGGCAATGTAGAAATGTGTTGCTCCCCAAAGTGTGTCCAAGGTGCACAGAGACAATTGAAAATGGTATTGAAGGCGCGCGACCGTCGGTTGGCAAAATACGCGCGTTAGATTTACTTATTCAGTCTAATCAATTTTACCATCTTTTATCTGTTTCGACAAACGACATGGTCGAGTCTTGATAAGCTTAGGAAGACTGAACCTGCGGAGTGTCCGGGCTTTAAATAAATTTGCTTCGTTTATGTCAATTACTAGCTGTTTGCTCTTTACCGTACTCGGTGCTATGCAAAAATCGCTTAGATATTATGGTAGCATTGTGTGGCGGCGTTTTGCACGCTGACTCGATCGCTGTACACAGTATGTGTTCAGATGGAATGTGTCAAATCGTATTTCTGATCAATACGATAGATTTACTTTGCTACATTGTTAATTATATTTTCCTGACTTTAACTGGTCAATCCTTGCTGTGAGCCTAAGTTGAAATTCGAGGCGGCAGACGGACTTAGCCTCGCAATAGCCGAAATGCTCAGAAAGAAATTAGTGCCATGATAGAGAAGCAGATTGATACGAGGTGGCACCGTGTTATAGAAGTAATAAGTGTACGAAGGATGCCATCGTACTTTTGTTTTCTCTTGTTGAACATTCCGCATCGCCGAGAAACGCTCAATGTACAAGCGAAGACAAAGAGCTGGCTTGAAATTTCTATCGAGCGGAAAACGAGCGTCATTTAACATGCGCTTTCATTTCGACATGGCGCAAAATGTGCGCGAAATAGTAGCAGGTAAATCAGCAAAATTTAGATGATGGGTCCAAAACACCGCCAGACCATGCCGTGTTGGGGCCTCCTCTCGCGAATCAATAAGTCAAAGGTATTGCGCTTCGAACTGCACGTGTGCGTTATCCGTTCGAGCGAAACCTTGATTTCGCAAAACTATTGTGCGCTCGAAATATGCATCATGTTAATCAGTTATAACCATGGAGATGCCAACATGACGAGCAATAATTTGGAACTAGAAAGAGCCGCTGTACAATCGTCCCGGAGAGTCACACCAGGCACTGATAAATTAAAGGCACCACTAGTAAAACTATGTAATGCCCACGCATCTAGTTTACCTCAAATACTTAATGCATGCCTCCTGCACGGATATTTCCCATCCCAGTGGAAAGACCGAAGAGTAGTTCTTTTATATAAACAGGATAAATCAATAAAGGAAGCTAAAAATGAGACCAATCTGTATTTTATACCTATTTGTAATACTTTTAGAAAAGCTTTAAAACAATCACATCTACTATTTTATTAACACCAACAAATTACTCCAACCAAACCAGTTTGGATTTAAACATAATTGAATGGCAACCCTTGCACTTTACCAGCTAAAGGAAAAAAATTTGATCGGAATATAAAAAAGGGGAAAAAACATTCAAATATTCTTGACATATATTATGCATTTAATTCGATTTCGCTTACTTTTTTGTATGATTACCCTGTACATTACCCTCGAAATTCGAAACATGGGAATTCAGTATATGTGAAGTAAAAAAAAAAAATTCCATCAGCCGAATCTGAAGTTCCCGCGCGGTCCGCTCCAGGGGAGTGACGTCAAATATGAGGGGTCTTCGAGTCGACTTTCTTTCGCGCCTCCGCTCCGAACCGTGCCTCCGCGACCCGAAGCGAGGAGGTGAGGAGCGGGAGAGAAGAGTGCCGGCGTACAGATGAATTGTTTTTCTGCGTGCGCAGACGACGCTGCCCCGGCGGTGTCAAAACCGAAAATACGACACAGAGACACCAAACAAAGTTGTTTTGAGCGTTCGACTATTTTCTTTTCGAAGTCTGAGGGGTCGTTGGGAACCCCAAAAAAGACCACTTCGTCCGATTACCCGACTCACCGATCACTTTCTGCTACATGCGTGGAGTGCAGCCATGTTTTCGGAGGCAGGATAAAAATCCAGGACGCAACATCACAACGGACTCTAATTTTCGGTATTTGAAAAAGAAGTGCCTTAGCGCGTTTGCAGTTGCGTTAAAAAACTTTTTACGACTGCCGTTTTTGAATGTTATAGAAATGTCGCCTACAAAGCTTCTACGTCTCATAATTTTTGACGTCAGAAATCAAAAGAAGCGAGAAGGTCAGCAGCGGGTAGAAACACGCCAAAAATAAAAAGGTGGGCGCGTGTGTGGTAAATTTTTTTTCGCGGTGCGGTATTCTTTTGCGTGTCTATGACTACAACTTGGATTATTTTTCGACCAGTGGTTCTCAACCATTGATGTTTTGCGGACCCCTTGTGGATCGGCGGAGTTGCTGGAGGACCCAGTTCGTTGTGAGGGGAAGGGAAAGGTATAGGTTAATTAGAATAATGATTTAAAAAATTGATATAACTAAGAGCTAGTGTGAAGGAGACCCCTCTCGTTGACGTGCACACGAGAAAACTCACCCGAAAATTTGCACATTTCTCAATTTGAAAAACGACATATTTTATTGGTGGGCTCGACTGATGAGGCAGGGCTTTGCGGAATACTAGAATGCCTTCGCAGACCCCAAAGGGTGCGGAGACCCCCATTTGAGAACCAGTTTTAGACAATACAAAATACCACCTTTGGGGTGTCAGTGCCCTTTTAAGGCACTATTCACGCATAGAACAGTAAACTATTTAACACCACACATATTGACAAGAAAGCAACAATGGAATGCCCACAGGGCTCACCCATCAGACCTCTGACGTGGAATGTATCAATCTCCATCCTATTAGCAACCAGTCTTCCCAAAAGAACCCTGGTGTGGACCTTTCTGGAAAATGTAGTAGTTTTAATCTCAGGAAAAGCAAGAATCGAAATAGAATCTTGAGCCAATAAAACAGTCAAATAATTCACCAATGGAGCACCAACTACAGAGTCCGATTCAATCCAGATAAATCAGTTTTTTATTAATAGGAATTAACTATCAGAAACGACCTCCAAGGATGTGTGCGTGTGTGCGTGTGTGCGCCTGCGTGTGTGCGCCTGCGTGCGTGCGTGCGTGCGTGCGTGCGTGCGTGCGTGCGTGCGTGCGTGCGTGCGTGCGTGCGTGCGCGTGTGTGCGTGTGCGTGTGCGTGTGCGTGTGCGTGTGTGTGTGTGTGTGTGTGTGTGTGTGTGTGTGTGTGTGTGTGTGTGTGTGTGTGTGTGTGTGTGTGTGTAAAATGTTTAATGAGAAAAAGAAAAAGTAGTCTCACTCGCGCGTGACTTCTTAGCCTCCAAGGATAAAATTGGATTCCGAGACCATACCTAGTGTCCTTGATATGAGAATACTGGGAGTAGTTTTGGATACTAATTTTACTTTCTTACCACATATAAAATATGTACAGAGAAGGGTGACAGGCAACACTAGCACTGAGTGCCTTCTCTGGACTCTACTGATAATGGAAGCCCCATCAATGCAGACAGTTATAGTACTTAAGATCTATGGAAATAATATTTACCTATGAATGTCCATTTTACCACAAACTTAAAAGGAACTCGCCTAAACAATGTAAACTCAACGTATATCATTATTAAAAATTACGGCAGCTTTGAGGAAAGCTCCCAATGATAGTCTCAATTTTTGATCACGTGTTTTACCTGTTTATTTGTCAATAGAAAAAGAAGTGATATGTTTAAAATCTTTAAACAAAAAACTGGCCATTCCATAGGTAAAGTCAAAATAAAAGTAAATGACCAAGGCTTGCTAACTGACACGAATGCTATACATCCAACATCACGTATAGCTTACCCACAAAAGGCCATGCCTTTTATAGAAAAACAAGTGGCCATTGAAATGTATAAGGATGGCTTCATATTGGGGGATGAGGTAGGGTCAACTTTTGTAGCCATGAACTGAATGTGTTACATCTTCAAAATAGGTAAATATAAACTTCCCTCATATGCAATTATATTTTATGCTGAATGCGAAGCAATTCATCGAGCTTTATGTGGTACTAAAACAACAAATCAGCCCAAAAACATTGAATTAATAACTAATAGTTTATCCGCACTCCCCGCAGGGGGCACCTGTGAAAGCAGGTGCTTGGAGAGTGGCGTCTCCACGGACCCCGAGCCCCGCAGGGGGCGCCTGCACCTTAGGTGCTAGGTGCTTGGTGAGTAGCGTCACCACGGACCCCAGCCACATTGGCGACACCACAGACACTGAGTAAAAAGTGGCTAAGACCCACCCACGTCTGGCTGTGCGTGGCGAGCCCGTGTCCGGGGAAAAGGGCATCCTGGTGGTTGAGCCGAACCCGGGGTAGATTTGGACCCTTCGGGGCCCCCCGGGTGAGGCAACACACCACTTTGGCCCCCGCTTCTCGTAGACGGGTGTCCTGGCTTGGCCCGACCAGGATGATGCAGTCAGTCGCAATTTCTTCAACTATCCCCTCTCTTCTTTCTCTTTCCTCTTCTCTCGCCTTTTTCCATTTCAACTTCTTTTGCGGCAAGGGCTAACCTTGGGTGGCGATAGACCCCTTGTCTGGATCCACACTAGGTTATAGTGCCTGGGCAGCACTGGTAGTGTAATGTTGTCAGGAAAGCCATATTTGTTATGGCACATTGCCTACCCTCGTGTTGGGCTCCGTGGTGGGTGGTGCACCCGGGGCACCGAAATTCTCTCCCATCTCTATGGGTACTAAACAAAAAACCTATCTTGATCGGCCCCCCAAAAGGAGCCGCACCGAAGTGCATGCGATTAATACTACTAGTTCTGCAGAAACATTTCCAAGATTCCTTGTGATGCACTTTTGAGAGTGAGAAACCTTTGGCAAAACTGTCACCATTCCTTGTTTCCAAAACACTTGAGTCCATTGTTGGAAAGAACTTCTCTGCCAAACAAAATGGCATCCGGAGATCTGCTCCTCGAGATTAAAACCAGTGAACAGAGCACAGCACTCCTATAACTAAATTCAGTTTCCGACTATAAAGTGACTGTCACTCCCCTCCGTACATTGAACACAGTAAAAGGTGTGATCTCTGAAGATAACCTCCTCGAAAGTACAGAAGATGAACTTGTAGATGGCCTCAGTGACCAAGGAGTTGTCGCTGCAAAGCGAATCTCCCTTCGTCGAGAGGGGAAAGAGATCAACACAAAACATGTCATTTTGACTTTCAAGTTGAGCAAAGTTCATGAGTCAATCAAGGCTGGGTACTTGAAATGTAGAGTACGGCCATATGTGCCGAACCCCAGGAGATGTTTCCATTGCCAGAGGTTCGGCCATAGTGCCCAGAGCTGCAGGGGCAAGACCACGTGCGCCAAGTGCGGTCAAAACGATCACCCGTCGGACAACTGCGCAAACCCACCACACTGCGTAAACTGCGGCGAACCACACGCCGCAGGTCTGTCCCAAAGACCTGGCAGCCCCACCGACACCCCCTGCCCCCCCAAGGTCGGCTCCACGACCAAGATTGTCGTTGGACGCAAAAGGTTCACAGTGCCTGAATGGTGCTGCCGCGCCTTTTTTAAAGGAGGCTATGGACACCATGGCACCCAAGGAGGTACCCCCTCCAAAGGCATCAGGGATAGTGCCTCTCGCACCACCCTCAGGCCCTAAAGAGGGTCCCTCGCAGACCACCTCCTCTAAGGAGCAGGAGCGGACACCCTCGTCGTCTGCTCGCCTTTCAGGCCGAGGTAGGGCTTTGCCCACTCCCGCCTCGACCAGCTCTCGAAAGCCTGGCCAGCCGGACGAGGCGTACTCGCCCGCAAGCCAGCAGTCAGTAGATGAAAAAATGGATGAGAGCGTGTCACCCTCTGACGACGACCTGCTCCCTTCAAGTGCCGAGTCATCAGTACCTTTCCAGGTCGTAGAGAAGAAAAAGAAAAATAAACCTCCTAGAATTTTGCCCCCAAAGGGATCGTAGTCTCTTTAGTAATGAATCATAAGCAAGTGTCTACTTAGTCATGCTGCGGTGTCCTAAAGGCCAGTTATAATTTAAGTTCAATTTCCAGTTTTAATCTTTATCATGTCTCTGTTTTTGCAATGGAACTGCCGTGGGTTTTTTGTAATTATGATGATGTCACTTTTCTATTAGACGAACACCGCCCTGTTGCCTTCTGTCTGCAGGAGACGCATCTTAAAGAAACTAGGTCAAATGCACTGCGCCATTATCAAGTGTTTAGAAAAGATAAGTTGCACTCCTCTGTGGCGTCTGGTGGTGCTGCTGTAGTTGCCCAGCGCACAACCCCATCTGCCGAAGTGGCCCTATACACCACTCTCGAGGCTGTGGCTGCCCGGATACTGCTAGACCGGGTGATTACCGTTTGTTCAGTGTACATATCACAGGGATACCAGCTGCAGTACGAAGAGCTAGATCTTGTTAATCAGCTCCCGGCTCCATACTTAATTTTAGGCGATTTTAATGCACACAACCCATTGTGGGGGAGCGACAGACGGGATGCTAGAGGTGCACTTGTTGAACGTTTTCTTCTTTCCACGGGATTCTGCTTACTTAACACTAAAGAAGCCACACACTTTAGTTCAGCGACCGGGACTTTTACTTCCATTGACCTTTCTATCTGCCATCCTTCACTATACTCGCTGTTTTCATGGAGCGTCATCCCAAACCCATATGTAAGTGACCATTTTCCAATTATTTTAGAGTTTAACAGTCCTCCTCCTGGTCTTCAAACGCGTACCCCTCGTTGGAAGTTTGAGAGGGCTGACTGGGCAACATTTACAGACTCTACGGTTTTAGCTTGTTCATCACTTGATGATCTTTCCATCGATGATGTCACTCTGCATATCACTCGACACATATTACAGGCCGCAATCCTCGCCATTCCCATGACGTCCTCGCATCTTCCAAAAAGGCCAAAGGCGTGGTGGAATAAAGACTGCCGCCAGGCAAAAAAGGAACAAAATCGTGCATGGGGTTCCTTTAGGCGTTACCCTACTCCAAGTAATCTGATTGGTTTTAAAAGAAAAAGGGCACAGGCAAAGTTTATTCGAAGCAAGCCAAGCTGCAAAGCTTTAGAGGATATGCCTCTTCAATTAATAGCAGTACATCTATAAAGGAAGTTTGGGACCGCGTGCATAAAATAGAGGGTTCTACGGTGCATTCTCTGTTCCACTCTTGTGCCGGAATGGAATATGTCCTGCAAGCCTTGATGAACAGGCTGACGTTCTTGGTGAGCACTTCGTATTTGTTTCTAGTTCCGAACACTATACGCAATCATTTAGGCGGCATAAGCTACATGCAGAAAAAAAGACTGTGCCTACGACCGGTGGTTTGCAAGAGCCCTATAACTCTCTTTTCATGCTGCACGAACTGCAGATGGCTCTTGATTTGTCCTGACAGACTGCACCTGGACCGGACGGTATCCACTACCAAATGCTTCAGCACCTTTATCCATCTACTCTAGAGCTCATCTTGTATCTTTTCAACCGAGTTTGGGTCGAGGGTCTTTTCCCATTGTCCTGGAAGGCTGCCGTCATTATCCCCTTTTTAAAGCCAGGAAAAGATCCTGCCTGCGCCTCCAGCTTCAGGCCTATAGCACTAACTAGCTGTCTATCGAAGACATTAGAAAGAATAATTAACAGAAGGCTGATGTTTTATTTGGAAAGTAATAATCTCCTTGACAGGTACCAATGTGGCTTTCGTACAGGACGATCCACGGTCCAGCACCTAGTTCGCTTTGAGACTGTTGTGCGAGAGGCATTTGTAAATAAGCAGCATTGTGTCTCTGTCTTTTTTGACCTGGAAAAGGCATTTGATACAGCCTGGCGCCATGGCATACTGCAGGATCTGTTTAGCCTTGGTGTGCAGGGCCGAATGTTAAGTGCCATTCAGAGTTATCTCCAAAACCGTACTTTTCGCGTGAAGCTTGGGACAACTTTTTCAAGAGAATTTTCGCAGCAAAATGGAGTTCCTCAAGGTGGTGTACTTAGCGTCACTCTTTTTATTGTGAAGGTGAATTCAATTGTCCGCGCAATAGCTCCATCTGTTCAGTACTCACTGTACGGCGATGATCTGCAGATTTCTGTATCGTCTTGTAATCTATCCATATGTGAACGGTGGCTCCAGCTCACAATCAACAACTTGGTCAAATGGGCTGATGTCAACGGTTTTAAATTTTCTCCTGAGAAGACCGTCTGTGTTTGTCTCTCTCGTCGCGGCGGGGGGTTTTGTACGAACCTTCTTTGACTATGTATGATGTTCCTATCCCAGTGAAAACTGAACACAAGTTTTTAGGTCTTATACTTGATTCCAAATTGACTTTTGTTCCGCATGTCAAGAGCCTGAAGATGAAGTGTTTAAAATGACTTAATATACTTAAGGTCCTGTCGCATGTGTCCTGGGGTGCCGACCGTCTTTGTCTCTTAAGTATCTATCGGTCGGTCGTTCGATCCCGACTTGATTACGGTTGTATGGTGTATGGCTGTGCCCGGACATCGGTTCTCAAAATGCTGGATCCTGTCCATCATCAAGGGCTGCGGCTTGCTACCGGGGCTTTTCGCACATCTCCTGTCCTCGGCCTATACGCAGAAGCAAACGAGCTCTCTCTGGAGAAAAGAAGAGATGAACTGGGCTTTACGTATTTTATGCGAATTAGATCGGTTCCTAACCATCCAACCTTACACTGCATGGAACAAATACGCAATGAGCGAACTTTCAGTAACAAGCCTTCAGTTGTTCCACCTCTTGCCATGAGGGTTCGCAATTTTGCAGAGTCTGTAGGACTGGACGTGTTGCCTCCAGTTGTACAGTGCATGAGTTCGGCAGCCCCTTGGGCAGTTCCCATTCAGTGCGAACTGGAGCTAACAAAATTTAACAAAAAAGAGACTCCTCGTGAAGCCCTGAGGCAAGAATTCCTTGAACTCCAAGACCAGTATCACGGATTTACAAGTTTCTACACTGATGGTAGTAAAACAGATTCCACTGTGGGCTGCGCAGTGATTGGGCCTGGGATGCAGCTTGTCCGGAGAATTAATGACAGTGCCTGTAGTCTTACGGCAGAGCTTTATGGCTTACTCCTCACCACAGATAAGATCCTCAAACAAAAGCTTCAGGAGTCAATTGTTTACACCGACTCACTTAGTGCTTTACGAGCTCTTGCCAGAGTGGGACATGATCGCAATCCACTTATAATAGAAATAAGGAACAGGCTAATTTCAGCCACAAAACGGAAGAAGAAAATAATATTATGCTGGGTTCCTTCACATGTCGGAAAATTCGGAAATGAGGATGCTGACAGAACAGCAAGTACTGCTAAGGATCGAGAAGTCGACCTGTGGAAAATACCTTATAGAGTGGGCACGGCGAGGCCATCAACAGCATGTGGCTTACCATGATTTTCGTACAGGTACTGCCTTGCCTGTTGGGAGCAGCGCCGACAATCAACGTTGCCGAAATCCCGGCCTTCCAGGTTCCGGCCTCTGACAGTCATCGCTCGGATTACGGAAGTCATCGGCAGCAACCAAGTGTTATCGTCTTCACAACGGTCCCTGCTTCATCCGGGTCAGTGACGTCAAGTTGTGCAGCGTCTATAAAGGAGGATCCTCAATACTTCTTCCCCAGTGGGCACGGCGAGGCCATCAACAGCATGTGGCTTACCATGATTTTCGTACAGGCACTGCCTTGCCTGTTGGGAGCAGCGCCGACAATCAACGTTGCCGAAATCCCGGCCTTCCAGGTTCCGGCCTCTGACAGTCATCGCTCGGATTACGGAAGTCATCGGCAGCAACCAAGTGTTATCGTCTTCACAACGGCCCCTGCTTCATCCGGGTCAGTGACGTCAAGTTGTGCAGCGTCTATAAAGGAGGATCCTCAAGACTTCTTCACCAGTGGGCACGGCGAGGCCATCAACAGCATGTGGCTTACCATGATTTTCGTACAGGCACTGCCTTGCCTGTTGGGAGCAGCGCCGACAATCAACGTTGCCGAAATCCCGGCCTTCCAGGTTCCGGCCTCTGACAGTCATCGCTCGGATTACGGAAGTCATCGGCAGCAACCAAGTGTTATCGTCTTCACAACGGCCCCTGCTTCATCCGGGTCAGTTACGTCAAGTTGTGCAGCGTCTATAAAGGAGGATCCTCAATACTTCTTCACCAGTGGGCACGGCGAGGCCATCAACAGCATGTGGCTTACCATGATTTTCGTACAGGCACTGCCTTCCCAGGCAGCACAAGATATTGTGCCAACATTGGTCTCAGCATGGTTAAGGTGGCCCCATATGGGCCCAGCTTGACCAGTCTAGAGCCAGCATTCATGATGCTGGCGCTAAACTGGCTACATGACGGCAAGATTTGCCGTCTTTTGTCAGCGTCCAACCAATATTGCGGCATCCCGGCTACATGACGGCAACATTGGCCGTTTCTGCCAGCTTCCAAAAGATATTGCTGCATCCCGGCTACATGACGGCAACATTGGCCGTTTCTGCCAGCTTCCAAAAGATATTGCTGCATCCCGGCTACATGACGGCAACATTGGCCGTTTCTGCCAGCTTCCAAAAGATATTGCTGCATGCCGGCTACATGACGGCAACATTTGCCGTTTCTGCCAGCTTCTAAACGATATTGCTGAAAATATATGAAGTTCTATCCTTGGTGAATATAAAGGGTATATCGGGCTCTGTTTTGCAACTACCGATTGACGGCACTGCACCAGCCAAATCGAGGCAACATCGCCGGGATGGTTCCATATGTTCTAGGAATATTTAGACACAGAAGCATTTTAGCCTATAAAACTTCAACCATAAGACTTTAAAACCTTAATTGATTGATGTTTCTTTCATCTTAGAGCGCAGCTCTTAGGCGTCCGTTTCCGGCTTGAGCGGCGTCGCCGTCGGCGTAACAGTAAAGCGTCGTCGTAACGCTTTTTCGTGACGCGCCACGAAAAAGCGTTTCGGGACTTTCGTGACGGGTCGGCGTCGCGAAAGTCACGAAACGCTTTCGTGACGTCTCGGCGTCGCGAAACGCTTGCGCTTTCGTGACACCTCGGCGTCGCGTAACGCTTTTTCGTGACGCGTCCGCGTCGGGGTAACGCTTTTTCGTGACGCATTGGCGTCGCTTAAAACTTTTTCGTGACGCGTCGCGTAACGCTTGTTTGTGACGCCTCGGCGTCATGTAACGCGTCGGCGTAACGCTTTTTCGTGACGCGCCACAAAAACGTTTCGGGACTTCCGTGACGCGTCGGTGTCGCGAAAGTCACGAAACGCTTTCGTGACGTCTCGGCGTCGCGTAACGCTTTTTCGTGACGCGTCGGCGTCGGGGTAACGCTTTTTCGTGACGCGTTGGCGTCGCTTAAAACTTTTTTCGCGACGCGTCGCGTAACGCTTGTTTGTGACGCCTCGGCGTCGTGTAACGCGTCGACGTAACGCTTTTTCGTGACGCGCCACGAAAACGTTTCGGGACTTTCGTGACGCGTCGGCGTCGCGAAAGTCACGAAACGCTTTCGTGACGTCTCGGCGTCGCGTAACGCTTTTTCGTGACGCGTCGGCGTCAGGGTAACGCTTTTTCGTGACACGTTGGCGTCGCTTAAAACTTTTTCGTGACGCGTCGCGTAACGCTTGTTTGTGACGCCTCGGCGTCGTGTAACGCGTCGGCGTAACGCTTTTTCGTGACGCGCCACGAAAACGTTTCGGGACTTCCGTGACGCGTCGGCGTCGCGAAAGTCACGAAACGCTTTCGTGACGTCTCGGCGTCGCGAAACGCTTGCGCTTTCGTGACACCTCGGCGTCGCGTAACGCTTTTTCGTGACGCGTCGGCGTCGGGGTAACGCTTTTTCGTGACGCATTGGCGTCGCTTAAAACTTTTTCGTGACGCGTCGCGTAACGCTTGTTTGTGACGCCTCGGCGTCATGTAACGCGTCGGCGTAACGCTTTTTCGTGACGCGCCACGAAAACGTTTCGGGACTTCCGTGACGCGTCGGCGTCGCGAAAGTCACGAAACGCTTTCGTGACGTCTCGGCGTCGCGTAACGCTTTTTCGTGACGCGTCGGCGTCGGGGTAACGCTTTTTCGTGACGCGTTGGCGTCGCTTAAAACTTTTTCGTGACGCGTCGCGTAACGCTTGTTTGTGACGCCTCGGCGTCATGTAACGCGTCGGCGTAACGCTTTTTCGTGACGCGCCACGAAAACGTTTCGGGACTTCCGTGACGCGTCGGCGTCGCCAAAGTCACGAAACGCTTTCGTGACGTCTCGGCGTCGCGAAACGCTTGCGCTTTCGTGACACCTCGGCGTCGCGTAACGCTTTTTCATGACGCGTGGGCGTAACGCTTTCTCGTGACGCGTCGGCGTCGCGTAACACGTTTTCGTGACGCGTCGTGTAACGCGGATCTGCGTAACGCTTGTTTGTGACCCCTCAGCGTCGTCCCAGGCAGCACAAGATATTGTGCCAACATTGGTCTCAGCATGGTTAAGGTGGCCCCATATGGGCCCAGCTTGACCAGTCTAGAGCCAGCATTCATGATGCTGGCGCTAAACTGGCTACATGACGGCAACATTGGCCGTTTCTGCCAGCTTCCAAAAGATATTGCTGCATCCCGGCTACATGACGGCAACATTTGCCGTTTCTGCGAGCTTCTAAACGATATTGCTGAAAATATATGAAGTTCTATCCTTGGTGAATATAGAGGGTATATCGGGCTCTGTTTTGCAACTACCGATTGACGGCACTGCACCAGCCAAATCGAGGCAACATCGCCGGGATGGTTCCATATGTTCTAGGAATATTTAGACACAGAAGCATTTTAGCCTATAAAACTTCAACCATTAGACTTTAAAACCTTAATTGATTGATGTTTCTTTCATCTTAGAGCGCAGCTCTTAGGCGCCCGTTTCCGGCTTGAGCGGCGTCGCCGTCGGCGTAACAGTAAAGCGTCGTCGTAACGCTTTTTCGTGACGCGCCACGAAAAAGCGTTTCGGGACTTTCGTGACACGTCGGCGTCGCGAAAGTCACGAAACGCTTTCGGGACGTCTCGGCGTCGCGTAACGCTTTTTCATGACGCGTCGGCGTAACGCTTTTTCGTGACGCGTTGGCGTCGCTTAAAACTTTTTCGTGACGCGTCGCGTAACGCTTGTTTGTGACGCCTCGGCGTCGTGTAACGCGTCGGCGTAACGCTTTTTCGTGACGCGCCTCGAAAACGTTTCGGGACTTCCGTGACGCGTCGGCGTCGCGAAAGTCACGAAACGCTTTCGTGACGTCTCGGCGTCGCGAAACGCTTGCGCTTTCGTGACACCTCGGCGTCGCGTAACGCTTTTTCGTGACGCGTGGGCGTAACGCCTTTTGGTGACGCGTCGGCGTCGCGTAACACTTTTTCGTGACGCGTCGTGTAACGCGGATCTGCGTAACGCTTGTTTGTGACCCCTCAGCGTCGTGTAACGCGTTTGCGTAACGTTTTTTCGTGACGCGTCGGCGTCGCATAACGCTTTTTCGTGACGCCTCGTCGTCGCGTAACGAAAAAGCGTTACGCCGACCGAAACGGTAGCCGTAACGGGTCGGCGTGACGCGTCGCCGTCGGCGTAACCGCGCAGTGCATTATGGGAAACGTGCCATAATGCACCGCGGTGACGCGCGCGTTGGATTATGGGACGTCTCACATAATGCACCAAGCGGGAGGGAGGAGGACGAGAAGGGGGAGGAGGATGGAGGAGGAGGAGGAACGAGGAGAAGAAAGAGGCAGGAGGAAGAGGGCTCCCCCCTGAAAGCTCCCCCGCCCCCGCCTCCCCTCTACCTACGTCACTGGTGTATTGTCGGCTGTACGGGATCTTGAAAATCTCAAAACAACCTGCTTTTACTGAGCCGCGCACCACGACCAAAGTTTCAGAGCAAAAAAAAATACAAATAGTTTTGAAGCAAAAAATAAAAACTTAAAAGGAATATCCAATGACTAATTAAGTAAAAAATCGACTTAAATTAAAATATCGAACACCCTGTTTTTTTTTTTTTTTTTTTGCACATAACTCGATGTAGATTTCAATCAGCAAACAAAGGTTATCATGGAACGGATAACAGGAGAAGAAGCTGGGACATAATGGCGGTGTTCCAAAATTTACTCGATCTTACTCTAAGGTGAAGGTTTTGTGCCTTGGCGTTTTTCAATCTGTGTTGTCACGTGACACGACCCGCCGGAGTAACTCAGATCCATTTGGGTAAGATTTGGAACACGGCCTATGTCTGGTCGCCCCAAATATTTACTTCAAACTGCGTAGACAACACGATAACCGATGGTAGTGACTCCGGCCACTTAAATCGAAACCGAAACTATATGTACGGTGGAAAAGCGCCAAAAAATACACGAACAGAGAGAAAGACAGCAGGACAGGGCTTACTCTCAACTAAAGTTTATTTGAAAAGTACGGCTGGCATAACAATCGTCACTCAATTGAGACCAGCCCCCGTTTAAAAACTCATATTTATGGCTAGTCGTATTTCAATCCGTTTCTTCGTTCCAATCCAAAGCCACAAGCAGCTTCCGGATTCTTGTCCGCCCGTGCAGACAAAGGCCTGTCTCAACGTGCGGTGCGTAGGTGAAGTCCTATTTCAGGTAAGTTTTGCCAATTTCATATTCATAACACATTCCCGAAGAGTATCTACATACGCTGGATGATCTTCCGAACACCGTAGCCCACGTTTCCACCGTAATTCGGATGATATTTAACTTTTTTCGACGCTTGAGCGGTCTCCGCGATTTCGTGTCGCGTAGCAGTTCTGAGGAATGCTGGCTTGCGAATCTTGCGTAAATGCTAACCGCTATCTTGAGAATCCCGTGAATGTTCTGCGATACCGGAGCTCTACAGAGACGCTGACCAGATTGTTTCGAAAGTTCGCGTTGCTATCGGCGACTCCTTTGGACACGCTGTAAGTGCCGGTCGCGCTAAACTGATCTGTGCTGTCAAACGCTTGGATACGGATCTTAGAACAAACGCCTTGAATGTGTTCGGGACGCCGACACGCGAGAAGAATTAGGTGTTTTTTTTACTTTGACGTGTCGTCTCGTCCTTTCTCACGCTAGCGACAGCGTATCTCTCGGTCAGCACGCATTGGCTTTTTGCCCCGCGTCCAGCGGGATGGCGCGGTTTGGGTGCTTGCGTTTGGCGGGTTGCGGCGGGTTCATAGAACACGCTCCTATCTGGGCGTCGTAGCGCTCGCGTACGGCGTTTGCTCCGCGCCGGCCTGCCGTGCGTGTCGTCGGTGTTGAGGCGCGCGGGCCTAGAGTTGCCCAAGTGTTTACAGGACCCTGCTAAGCTCGTCGTTTCCGTTGTTTTCTCCCTTACGCCCCCCCCCCCTGCATACTGTAAACGACTAAATTTTCGCGTGGACCTAATTTTCGTGAATCGCCTACAATTCGCGAAAAATACGACTCGCAAACAATTCGGGCAATATGTGAACGCTACGGAAGCTACACTCGATTCGCGAAAATTAGAACTCGCGAATTATTTCAAATTTTGGGCTTTGGCCCGATTCGCGAAAATTTTAGCCCGCGAAAATTAAGTCGTTTACTTACAGTATATGTCTAGCCTTGCGAGCCACCCAGAGTACTGCTACTGTCGCTAATAAAGATTATTATTGTTTGCCTTAGTGGCGTTTTAATTTACCCCGGACATATTCGTGACTTCTAGAACCCGGGGGTGCACACTCAGTTTATATGGCTGAGGAAAGGGGTTAAATGATTTGATTAAAATGCTCTGATCTGGTATAGAATGTGTAGTGGTACGAAGGTTGCAGTGGAAAATCGCACACCTGGCAGGTGCTCTCGCTTGTATAGTGGAGAGGTTGCAATGGAAACTCGCGCACCTGCCAGGCGCTCTCGCTTGTACAGTGGAGACACATTCAAATGAAGGAGATCCAGCTTTGAATGTGAAGGCTCCCTACTTTAACTTTTAAATACTTGAGGTTCTGTTAAAGTTGAAGGGAGTCTCTTAAAACTTTTTTGGAACCATGTCCAAGATCCCAATGCTGGGTACAATTTTAGTCTAAAGGCTAGGACTGAGTCCCACAAAACCAGTCTTTAAGCCTCTTGTGACAGCTTATGACCGTTCTGTGCAGCCGCAATGTTAGTCGTAAGCAACTTAAAACCCTGTTTTGTTCCACTTGGTCATAGTCAGTTGCAACAGTGTGAACCAGCTTTAACACCTCTTAGGTCCATGTGATCAACAATAGCTTCGCGCATTGTACTAACTTAAAATATTTTGACCACATCTCCGTTGTTGATTTTTGATTTGTATCCCAGCACTACAGAACGCGTCAAAAGGCTTGTTGATTGCTGTGCATGTGCCTATCGAGCGAGCTGTGCTATTTCTAGATGGTGTTTAATTTGTTTTGAAGTTCCCGTGACTTTTTAAGGTACCAGTAGGTATCTAAGCTCCACAAGCACACTGTTCCTAATGCAATTACTTCATGCAGAAGTTCACTTTTTCTTATTTGGTTGAGTTTAATGGTGGTGTCATCATGGTCTTTGCACTGTCGACGACAAGAGAAGCGTCATGTTGCACTTGTTTTTTTTTTGATCTGTGAAGCAAGTTCTGGTTTCTTTTTTGTTCCAGAATGTCAGTCGGAGTCTTATTCATGATGTTGCAGGAAGTCTGTATGATGACGAAAAAACTGCAGGTGACTGGAAGCTGCCGATGAGCTGCCAGTCCGAATAGCAGCTATCAACTCGGCAAGGGCCTGCAGGCGTATCAGCCCCACCCGTTTGTCTACTGCCATTCGAGACGGGATGCTTTGTAAAAGGTGAAACAGGGCCCATGCACTGCTTCAGCAGGGCCCTGCTGGATTTATCTGACACTTTATTTTTCTAAACAAACAACACCTTTACACACTGTAAAATACCGAACAGGCGCCCACTCTAAATTGGAGATAATCATGGAGAGCCGGGGGATGGGCACTTGGTAGGTAGGATAGCGAAGGTGTCCATGGTCAGGTGGTCCCTTGCTTGGTCTGACCACAGAATTATGAATAGCTGCCGTTTGTGCAGCTAGTTAATTGCGCAAAGACAAAAAAAACGAAGCGTCAAATTCTTTCTTTTTTACAATGAAGCATTTTAAGAAGTGCTCGATTAGCATTGGCTTGTCTTTGTTACTAAAGCCTTCAATTTACTCTTAGTTAGAACAAAAGAGCTATTCATATTTTCTTGAGCACAACTTTTTGTGGCAATGAAAAGAAAGCTAGGGAAGGCAGGCAGTGCTAATGGCTCTGTGTTAGCGCACCACATAGTTCTGAACTTCTTTTGGTCTCGGTTTTAGGTTTGGCGTGTCAACCACGCAGTTGCTAGAGTGCATGTTTTTTGTACGAGGATTGCAGTTGAGGGAGTTGAATTGGGATTGCCGAGCATGCAGGCACATTCACATCTCTTTATTTTCGGGTTACCGTGCAGCACCCGAAGGCATTATTGCAGAGGGGGGGAGGGAGGGGAGGTATATAGTCAGTCGTGAAGGTAGAAATACACCCGTGCATTTGTACCAAAAAAAACAAGAAACGCAAGCACACAGGTAAACACACTCATAAACAAAAGTGAACCCAGAATAAGATAAAAGCCACATTGGTTGCTCGCATTCTAGGTACGTGCCAACCTTCCATGTTTTCGAATGTTAGCCTACACTTTGACTGAAGCACTCGTACAGACTTACAAGGTAAATTTCACCATTGTCAATCTCCTAGAATTTTAGTTGTCTAGTTGTCTTGCAACGGGCGCAGAGGGGCAGCGTCAATTCAGGAAATGCTGCCAATTTCATCATCAGAGACAAGCGCCAGAAAAATAGGCAGGGACAAGACGTTGACGTAATCAATGGCGAACTCGCAACTAACATTGAATGAAAAAACAAGCTCTTATATAGCCGTGGAAAACGTCAAGAATTACTACAACCGGTGTACTTCTCTATCAAGAAATGCATATTCTTTTGCTGATAGGTTATGGATGTGTCACTTGTACAACTCGTGCTTTTGGCTTTAATCTCAAACACCTTGTGTAGCTCTCTACATACTTAATGTGGGTATCTGGCCAAACATTTTGTGTCGTCAAATGACTGGGAGCAAAGGCAGCGGCTGCAGTGCCTTGCCAGATGTCCTGATGGGGGTTGCTCGTGTTGCCGCGTCATGTTCACGGGTGCAATCGTTAAAACATCAACCTGTCTGACCAATGTATACAGAAGGTATGACATTGGGATTTCGTACACAACTCCAGTCATGCATTTTGTGCATTTTTGTGGTGTTTTGTATTGCATTTGGTTTTTGCAAGAGCAAAGTTAGCGGCCATGCAGTGCAGCAGCTCCCTTGCTCCCGTCATTTGATGACACCAAATGTTCGGCCATATACCCAGATAAAGTATCTCGAAAGCTACACGAGGTGTTTGAGATGGAAGCCAAAGGCACGAAATGTACAACTGACACATCCAGTAACCTTATCGGCAAATGAATATGAATTTCTCGATAGACGGCTACACCAGTTGTAGTCATGACTGACGTTTTTCACGGCTATTGAAGAGATTTTTTTTTTCAATAAATGTTAGTTGCGAGTGCGCCAGTATTTACGTCAACCTCTTGTCTCTGTCTATTTTTCGGCACTTGTCATGATCATGAACCAACTGGACCAAATTGCCACATTAATGAATTTCATCAGCACTGCAGTGTTTTGAGGTCATTCATACGTCTTCTGGTGCTGAAAAATCATCGCGCGGGCGTGATATACCAAAATAGAAGCACGCACACGCCACGGCACAAAATCACATTTCATTTGGATTGTATTCAGTTACGGCTGGCCCTAGGGGGGGGGGGGAGGGGGGGGGGGTGGGGGGGGGGTCGGTGGTGCATCACAGCTCAGAACACAAGTAGTGAAAGATTGCGCTGCAGAAAACAGAGGTCCTGGGCATTATCCCCACCCCTGCTCGCTAATCAACCGGTATACGGAAACAACAGGGAGTCCGGGTTCCCACTCTCCCACGTGTCGTACATGTTGCACACCACGTGCTCAGTTTCTTCTGACACTTATTGGTTGCCGAACTTCGTAAAACTCATACACGGAAAACAAAGGGCACTCTCACAGAGTGTACCGACAATACACAACACCGATGATGCCCAAGATGCACATGAGTAGGACGCTATATTTGTTTTGCAGGGAACTAGAAAACCTATGGCAAACTTATACCAAGAAAACACAAAAGAGCTAAAAAGGAAATGCTGGAAGTTTGGTACATCCTGGCTAATGTTATGCTAAAATTTTAAAATCCAAGCTAAACGGTACTATTTTATATATTTTTAATTGGTTAAGTTACACCCACAA
The DNA here is from genome assembly GCA_013358835.2 of Ixodes persulcatus. NCBI lineage: Eukaryota > Metazoa > Arthropoda > Arachnida > Ixodida > Ixodidae > Ixodes > Ixodes persulcatus. Next base: position 2,449 of record JABSTQ010008745.1, on the reverse strand, counting down.
AATCATTATGGTTGAACTATATTCAGCTGTGCAGTGAAACGGCGTGTTTGGCTCTCTAGCTTTGGCTCCATTGCCACGGAAAGTTTTTTTAAATATATCACTTTCTAGCTCTTTTCGATTCTCTACCCCTCATCCTCCTCTCCTGCTTTGCCACTCTACCAGTTCTATCCCCATGCTCTCTGCCAATCGTAGAGATAACCGAACATGGCAACAGGGCACATGGTGTCTCCTACATATATTTTTTTAACTTGCTTAAAATAGGGGAATAGGCATTTAATATCTCTTTTGATGAGTTGAAATGTTTCAAACGTGGGGGTTGAGCGCTTACTCCGACACTGGTGACGCTTAGTGTTTTACGGTAGTTTTATGGTGGTGTGTGTTACTACTGGGTGTCCCAAGGAGCGGTCAGGCTCTTTAAATCGACCACGAAATTCGGTTTCTCAACCTATCGTGCTACGACTTTGTGCAGCGTTGCCCACAGACGGTGCATTCTTTTTGTAAAATTTGCAAAGAGCAAAGTTACGTGAGGAAAAACTTAAAAAAAATAAGGCTTAGCTCCTATGGAAACGCAGCGAAGCCACCGGTCTTCAAACAGTACAGCGCCGAGAGCTGACGTTTTTAGCAGACAATCTTTTCGACTCAAAAGCAGCGCACTTTTCTGATATCAGTTGCCAATGCATTATTTTATTATCCTTACTAATAAAACGTATTGAATGGACAAATAATCAATTAAAAAAATGGTTTGTCGGGTTATTTTAACTGTTTTTTTCGTGGTACTTATGTCGTCTGCTTTACAGTTCCTAGTTACCGCGCCTGTTTTTGTTACTGCGACTGTCACCGCCTGCGGAACGCGCGCCACTTTTGAGTCGAAAAGATAGTTTGCTAAAAACACCGGCTCTCGGCGCCGGATGCCCGTTCGTTGGCGGCAGTTGGCGTCGTGACTGCTTGTGCCATCTCTTGTCTCCCGTGCGAAACGGCGCCGTATTGTTTGAAGACCGGTGGTTTCGCTGCATTTTCATAGGAGCTCAGCCTTTTTCTTTCTTTACTTTTTCCTAAGGTAAGTTCGCTCTTTGCAAGTTTTACAAAACAAATGCACCATCTGGGGGCAACGCTGCACAAAGTCGTAGCGCAATAGGTTAAGAAACCGAATTTTGCGGCCGATTTAAAGAACCTGGCCGCTCCTTGGGACACCCAGTAGAATGAATTGGGCTTTTTTATAGTTCCCGCATATGTGTACAGGTAATTCAGGCATTTGTTAATGACCATTGGTACCCAACTCAACCTCTTGCAAGGTGTCTATGAACTGGAAAAACGGTAATGTTGAGGAAGTTGGCGATTGGAAAAGTCTGAAGATTTCCACCCTAATCAACATCGATCAGGGAAATTCAGCCTTCCTTTCTCCGAATGTCAGCAAAAGACACGTGTGGTGTGACACATAAACCTTTCTATTCAGGAACTCAGCCAGCCTGCCAATGTAAACGTCTGTTTGGAAACTAGAGTCTTGGGAGAATCCAGAGATACAATTTCATCTCGAAATATATGAAAAGGACAAACTTCTATACTCTGAACGAACTGCTGCTGCTTATGGCAGATTTGTGGAATGGTTTCATAGTGCGAGAATTTGTCTCTCTAGCTACCCCAGTTGCTCCTGAATGGACTTTCCATGGGATTTCTTTTACAGGTTGTGAATATCATGGCTGTTGAGGTAGTATCTGCTGCGGGGGAGAAAATATCCCTCAGCTTAACAGTCCATAGAAGCTTTAGCAGCCAGGATTTTGGATGTTGCGAGACCAACGATGCTTGCCTTTAGCTTATATATTTATTGCCAGAAGTTGTACAACCAGCCGCCAGGGTTGTCTCATTCGACAGCAGGACATGCCGGCTACTGTGGCGTCATTTAATGTTGTTGCTTAGAGACCACTTTTAATGCATGGGTGGTATAGAATGCTAAGAAATGCGGAGGCGCATTCCAGCCACCATACCGTAGCATCTGCTGCTGGGATGTTCTGATTGGTTCTCATTGCAGTCATTGCAATTTCCATATTCTGTTTCTTTTCTTCAGTGAGAGCTCATGAAGGTGGCACTGTGCACAGAGGGACAGAGTGGTTGACAGTGAGCAGCCCAAGACAAGCTGCTGGCTCTCGTGGTCATCTCCGAAAGCCTCTGGATGGGCTAATTGACAGACATGCCTGGGCATTTATAATTGGTAAACACAATCTAGACTAACTTTGAATTACGCCTTGATCTAACGGCTGTAGCTTGGATACTGTGTTTGGCTGCTAGAATTGAACTGGATATGCTAAGCGGCACATGTCGCCAAGTAGGGGCACGCTGGGACGCTTATCCAAACTTCGCTTCCCAGTCCATGAGCCACAAAAAACAATGAGATCCCGCAGTCAAGGGCGCTATTAATCTTGATAGGAGCTTCGTAATCGTTATTAAAATCGGC
>JABSTQ010008744.1:0-111905 GCA_013358835.2 Ixodes persulcatus | reverse complement strand
CGGATCCTGAACGATCGGTTTTTTTGAAGAACGCTAATATCAACGTAAAACAGGGCTATATCAGGACCCTTGAGCATTCATTGTCGGTGACCGTGGGTGTGATGCGATTTCAAGAAATGATTAGTCATTGGAAAAAGCGGCAATGGCCTGACCAGAGAATTGTCGAAGGGAGATGAGTGCGCGCCTAAAGGAGAATTGTGTAAGCGCGCTCTGTGTTTCGCTACCAGGTAAAGAGTTTAGAATTCCTTGCACGACGACAGGGCATTCACGACGATAATGCTGGAATCTAGTGTGTGTCATCGGGTGCGTGTGTGTTTTTTTTTTTTTTGTTTAGTCGTCGTATGTAGGGTTGTGATTTTACGATTAAACTTCAGTTTTTAAGTTCAGCGATTGTGTGTACTCCCTTCTGTCCCATCTGTTTGTACTGTACGCTTTAATCATCATCAGCTTCTTGCGCATGGGTTGCGCTGACGTCAAAACGCTGAACTCTCAATGGCCCCGATTGGAAAGATAGTGGTAGATATCAATGCTAGCTGCTTTGAGTCTACCCACTATCCTACCAATCGGAGCTAACGAGAGCTCGGTGGCCTGACGTTGCCGCAACCCCCGGGCGCAAGAGGCAGACGAGCATGCGCTCCGCCTAGCAACTCGGAGCAAAAGTTTCCGTCAGTCACTGCGGAAAACGTTAAATTATGACTGCGCTCGGATAGCTAGGTATAACTTATTCGGGCTTCCGCGTTTGCGCGAGTTCAGGCTCTCCCAGATGGCAAATGCTGTTTGAAAATAACTGCTTTCCGTGGTGTCAACATCCTGAATATTTGTTTTTCAAACTATACACCATTTTGCCTTACGATTGTCCGCTGCAGACGCTATGATGTGATTCCACACAATAAAACGCCGTGAGCGTATCACGTGGCTACGCACCTCGCACGTCACTTGCGCCCTACCCGAAGGTCACGTGGGATTCCCCGCTGCATTGAATTGGCTTCGGTTGCTCGTAGAGAGCTCTGCGGTCCAGCGTTAAATTAAACGGAGTTTTAAGGGCATTTCGAGCGGTCTGCGAAGTAGCGCAGCTGGAATCGTGCCCATGCTTCGTCCGCAACATTCGAGACCTCTCCTGACACCGTAGTGCCGTTCTGTTACGCGATGGTCGTGAGAGATTGAAGCGTCACCTGCATCCTCGTAACTTTCGCTGCTCAGAAGTAAAAACATACACCAAACAGGTGAACCAACGCTAAGAGCTCTTGAAGCAGTTAAAACATTTCGAGCCCTTAAAAGCACGAACAACCGAGAAGCTTAGTCGTTTTCGAGCAAAGCAGCCGAAAGGAACAGCAGCACCGAAAGTCCTTCACAAGTGTGAGTTTTAACTTGGTTTGGGTTCAGTTCGCCAGTTTAGTTTGGTTGCTAGCATGCGCTGCGTTGGGTACCGCCTCAATTCACTATAAAAGAACAGTTTAGCCGACGGCGCTAAAATCCACTAAAAGCGAACTTCCTCCAAAGTTTACGATACAGAAAGAGGGAAATTTAGGACAAACAGACAAGACAAGCCTGACCAAATGCTTAACCAAAGTTTTCACTAAGCCACTTGTCGCTAAAACATGAACGAAACTCCATGCTGACGTTTCGCGCTAAGGCATTCAGCAATATCAGATACTGAATAAAGAAAATAGGGTGCATTGCACAGTCGCATCGCTAAGGCTGTGAGAAGTCTGGAGACATGCAAGTCAGGCGATGGTAGTTAGCCTCTTTCGAAGGATCACGTTGGAAAACAACGCGACTATGGCGAAAACGTGATGCAGTGAAGTTCTCACAAGTTTCCCCACCAAAGAAAAAAGGCTCCGAGTTATGAAATCGTTTCGCTAAAACCGGTCTCTCTGAGTTCGCCAGGCCCTAGTCACGCTCCGGAAAAGCCTCGACTCAGACGGATCTCGTATAGAGCTGGAAGTATAATTTCTCGGTATCACGTAGAACACTCCAGCGGAACATTGAAGTTTGGTTCGACAGGTTGACAGGTAACGCCATCTTGCGCCGCAATCATTCAACCTGACATCGAGCTCAAACGTCCGAGTTCCCTGCCAAACAGTGACGCAGTGCTAGTATTCCCATCATTTTTCGGTGCTAAGGGGCTGCTTAAAGTTACTTTTTTTGGCCACCACAAAGAAGATTCACGTCAATATTATTATAGTATTCTTACAGTGCTAAAAAAGGACAAACCAAAACTGAGTAGATTCTGTATATGATTGCCTTTTTTATTGTTCCTCAATTAAACAATCGTCAATACGTGTACACATACTAACTGCTTTATTGCACTCTGTCCTGAAAAATTATTTTTTTCTTTTCAGTTTTGGAGAATTGTTTTTGTAATGAATATTTCAAAGATAGCCAAGGGCGTTCTGATGCTCGCCCTGGTGGCTGCGCTTTTGGGAAAAGCAGAAGCTTGGCACCACGAGCACAGTTTAATGCATAAATACATGCAGGTAAGAAAAGTAAAATAAGCACCTTGACGCTTCAGAACAAACAATAAAAATATGTTTGTTGTAACATTTTTAATTGTATGTGTCCGAGGTACGAGTACTATGTTCAAAGTCAAGCACAACTCTTGGCGAATTCGCGTGGTTTATCGTCAGCGAGCCCTTGCCGGTGGCACCGGTAACCAAAACCGCGCCAGCGGCGCACCACGTGACCCTCTCCACCCAAACACTAAACGCCGGCAACTGGCATTTTCTTCTGCCTGGGTCGCGCGTGAGCTTTGTTAACTTCGAATATTTTATGATACAATAGGCACGCTGTATGCATCATAAACATATTTTCGGACTCTGAGATGTGGGTAAACACAAGTGGCATCACAATATTTTTTTTTATATATGTCTACGTTACCACAGTCATTGCAGTTTACGAAATCTTAAAATATAAACTTAATACTTGGAGGGTACAATAAAAATGATTGGCGGAGCACATGCGTCAAGCTTTTATATATTTTGTTTTAATTTGGCAAGAACTAAAGATATTCAACGAGGCTCCCACAAGGCTTACCAGCGTCGCTGTTTGTATTCTATTTTCTTGTTATTACCTTCTTCAGGAATCCTCCGTCTTTTCATTCCGCCCCTCTAATTGAAATTGTAATGGGCGCTCTAGTGTCCAGCTGCAACACTATCAATACATTTTTGCTTTTTTTTAGCGGTATAATAAAACGCTGTGTCCCAGCGCGAACTCACCTTGCGCAAGTGTCATTTAAAATATTTTACCGTTGTCTTTGTTGTGTTCTCGAAGCACGAAGAGGTGTCTGTCTCATTGGCTTCACCTTCTACTCAAACCCGCTATCGGCAAGCGTTATTTAGATTGGTTCACTTTCGAGATTCGCATATGACGACACCGGATGCAGTCTGGCAGACAAGCTGCACGATTTCGTAGAGCTCGTGCAAAAGTTGTGCCGATAAATTGCCGGCACACGCCTGAGTGGGGCTACACGAACGGCGCGCACTCGCCAGGCTTTGACCACGTGAACGCCCTTGCCGAGGATATGGCAAAATATTTTGCCTGAGATTGACGTCCCGAATTAGCCATCTGAAATTTTGAACTGAATGAGAAAAGCGCTCGCTGTCAGGTCGCGCTCTACGCCGCCAGCAAGGGATACGCCGGCCAGTTTGCACACTCAATAGATGCTCGCACGTCACCTTTCCTATATAGGACACTTTCCTAGGCAGACAATATCTAAGGCACTTCCAGAGTGAAAATATTACCAAGCTGTCCAGGAAGCTAAAGTGACCAAAATATCATTATGAAAGAGTTAGTTTCACAGTGAGTACACGTAAGCAATAGTAACGTTATATTGATTCCAGAGTCTAGTACTACCCTAGGCTGCCTTGACTCTAACACGATTCGCATCGAATTATAAAGCTTTTGACAAGCCAGTTAAAGATACCACGTTCCTTTTCGATGCAATGATGATTGTACTCTAACTAAACATTACTTTTCGTTGACTGACGTATGCATACACGTTCCAAAATGCGTCGATTGCCGCATCAGAACCAAGGAGTGACACTACGATCACAGGGCAACACAGAGGACGCGCGGGAAATGCGCGACTACCTCACATCCAGGCGCGAGTCGTCCTTACTTGAGGACTATAAAGTCCCTAGATAGGAGCTTCCTACAAGTAGCGACATTATTTGAATCGCCGACTGCGTGACGGAGCAGGTTTCAGGTAGCGAATGGCACCGCACAGAAGAGGTTTCAACTAAATGCCGCCATTTGTTTTCCAGCGGGATCTAATTTGTCATTTTTATTGGTTGTCGTTACTTGTAAAAGAAGTATCAAGGGACTTTAGCGCACTCGGGGAAACAGAAGCACGTGGCAGCATTTCGAGGGTAAACAAACATACGAAGTACGCATAGGGCCGACTAACTTGCACGCCGTATAAAATTATGTTTTGATCTATGTAAGCGCGCGGGGCGCCCTAAAGCGGTGGTCCCACTGCTCATACAGCTTAGAAAAGACAGTCTTCAAACACGAGTCACAGCAATATCCGTGGTTCAAATGCCGCTTGCAATGTTTTCTCCTTGAACTCATTGCCATGTGGTATTCGAAGCAGGGATCTCGCGGTGACTCGCATTTGAATCTGAATGCAGACTGTCGTTTGTATGATGTCTAAGAAGTGTGAACCCGGCTTAAAGCCCCCTTTAGTGGGGCTTTGCCACTAAGCACGGGGCTAGCCTATCCCTGTAGTTTGTGGTTCACATCCAGAGCGTGATGAGGTTGAAAAACGCAGTTCAATTTGAAAATGCTATCTACGGAACTACAATGGAATATCGAAACGTCATGTCCATTGTCCCTGAGCAGACTGCGTTTTCATAATTAACTCTCCTATAGCCTTCGTCAGTCGCACGTTGTATATGTTCTATTTAGGATTGCACTTGTTAGCCGTAAATGGGTCTATGGCGGTTTGGAATTTATATCTAGTTATTATGAACTGACCTACCTTGGCTGAAACAAGTAGCTCTGGCAAGGGATATACTCAAAGAATACTGCCCCTAGTAGTTGATGAGAAGAAGACAGCGCCGAAGATAGCTTTAAAAAAAATCGTTTCTGTTAAATATTTGCGGCGCTGTCTCGGTTTCCTCAACTTCTCAGGGCAGTATAGCTTGAATATAGGTTTTATCATATTCCTCTCTATAATGGCCTACGGCCGACAATGCACAAAATAAAAAATTAATATGTAAATAAATGAACTGACCATACGGGCTCCACAGGCCAATTCCGATCTACTTGGTGAAAAAAGAAACATGCATTTTCAACTACATAAATTTAAATACATAAAACAAAATCAAAAAAGAAAAAGCAGAAAAACGTTTTTGCCAGATTTTTGTTTTATTGAGTTTTCAACATCTAGGGTAAGGTTTTTTTTTAGATTGCCTTGTGCAAAATAACCTTTTAGTCTTTTGGGGAAAAAATGAAAAAGGAAAAATTTCGATTTGAACATTATCTGCCAGATTTTTTTTCTATTCAGTTTTCTGTTTGCTCTTTTGTTTAGAAGATGAGATCATTTATTTTACTGCGATAACACTTGGTGAGACACTTCGCGGCTTTCGCGCCGATAACCGCGCTCTATATCGGAGCAGGTCATTTTCGGCACTCCGCCAAAAGATGCCGCATTGACGTCACGCCGCTGACGTCACACAGCGCATCACGTGACCTGTCACCTGGCGTCAGCTGACACCATGACGTGACATTGTCGTGTCAAGTCAAGTTGGAGAGTGACGCCACGCGACTTAATAACGCTAGGTGACACCGTGAGTTACGTGATGACATGTCATTACGTGACACTCAGATGTCACGAAACATTCAGCAGTAACGTGACAATGCGTCGTTACGGGATACTCTGACGGCACCTAGAAACATAAACATAGAACTGCTGATAATAAAAACAATAAAAACAAAGCATTTTTGCTAACTGTTCCAAAAAGGTTCTCGGGCGATGAAACGAATAAAGCTAGGTAGGGTGTTAAGCCGGCGAAACCACGAGCGTGAAAGTAAGTGGAGCTACGCGCTTCAAACTTGAGTGCGCGATTTTGGAAGTGTTCTTCGGTGACCACAAGGCGGTGTTAGTTTGTGTCCAAAAACACAGCGCAAGACGTTCAGGCAGCCACACCTATGACAGGGAACAGTTCATGCACACGTATGCCGTTTCATTGTTCCCTGGATTTTATCCTTCGGCGCGGTTTTCGAAGTGTTGTTCAATTACCACAATGCAGTCCTAATTTGGGTCCAATAAAATTGTTTAACGAGTTCGCAAAAGGCTGTCTACTTAAGTCACCCTCATTGGTTCCAAAACACGATGGAATTTTCTTCCTGTGTATTACTCGGTTTAATACGAAACGCCTATGCGGACTACATGTTGCGCGCTCGGAACTTTACCGTTCATTCAGTAGATCTGCTCCGAAATGACACATTAGCTGCTTCAACGTCCCACCTCAGTTGTCGCACAAGTAAGCATTTACGCTACCATACGGGTAGTCTAAAGAATTACAATTGTTTTTAACAATATTTGTAAATATCAAAACGAAACAATCATGGTATAGCGTTTGTGTGTGTGTCTGTGAGTATTTGTTCTTGCGTGTGCGTGTTATCTAAAAGTACAACGCTGAAAAAAATTAATTCTATGGTGTAGCGAACATTTCTTCTTTGTATCTTACGCCATTCTAAATAGTCAGAGTTCATGATAACTTTTGTTTTGCAGCGTTCTTTTAAAACCTATGACTCAAGCTGTAAAAAAAATTGATCGAATATTACAATATCAGTTCCCGGTATTCAAAACCAAAAAGCCAGAAAACATATTTATTTGGTTTATTATTTTAGCTCAGATCACAAGTACTCGACAGCCCCTTTCCCTTGTTACTTTGGTTCAAAAATCTCCATGGAAACGTTGACCATCACTAACACTCACGCCCATCATTTTCAAGGAATTGGTCCATACTCCTGTCCTGCTGTACCAATGCTACCGGAATGGAACAACCATAGAGCCAAGATCCGCAAGAAATGTGACAATCCTCTTCGATGGCTTAGGTGAAAGGGAGGGATCTGTTGACGCTACCATACTGTATGCAGAAAGAGGGACTGGGCGTGTCACCAGGTAAGACTGGTGTCAGGGCATTTGGCGTGCTCTAAAAATACTTCATGCTAAACTTATCACATATTCAGTTTTTTTCTAGCATTGTGGAGAATTGTTGCTATTTGTTTGCTCTTTTTCTTAAAACGGCGATGTAATTGTCACAAAGAAGGACGTCTTTCCAGAAACATCGAAACTTTTACCGAACGCATTACAAGTAACGCGTCATTTTTACCTAGTTACTTCTTTTTTGTCTGTTTACGATGTGACGCCTTATTTTGGTTTTTCGAGAGAAGGAATGAGTGACGTATTTTCGTTACTTTCTGCTGGTGGAGTAACCAGTACTACTATTTAGTTACATCTGGGGAGGAACGTTTACAACACAAGTTACCCCATGTGGTTTTTACCCCAACTCGCGCCTCTGACTTTCCCGGCAAAGGAAAAACACCAAGAAAATGAAAAACGATGCCCATAAATGCCTTAAAGAATAGGCATCATTAACGACTGAAGACGTTGAGGCGGCAACTGCTTGAGAAAATCGATACATCCAATATAACGAGAAAGTAACGGGTTAATTTTGTGTTAAAGTAAAGCGTTCTTTTGTAATCCCACTAACGAGTAATGTATTGAACTACTATTTGATCGAGTATCAAGCAACGGTATATCGTTACTTCTTTCAGTAAAGTGTACATGCCTGGATGCAAATCTTCAACTTTTTATGTCTGGTAATTGTTATAATTTTGGTAGCCATATTCCTTTATTTCTTTTGAGTGCACTTTATGCGGTAATATGGGTAATAGCGCAAGCTAATATGTGAACGGTCCTACGTAAAAAAACTCGAGGTAAGAAAAACAAACAAAAAAACGAAAAAAGGACAACACAAGACATGGTTGTGTTGTCCCTTTTTTCGATTTGGAATTGTTTCTTTTTTCGTTTGTATCATGGTTTCATAAGTATACTGTGCTTGCGATGACCCTGAACAGTGGTATGCATATTTACTTCTGCATGAAACATAGTATGTTTAAAGGAGTGCTTACTGGTAAATATATATATATATATATATATATTTTTTTTTTTTTTAAACAAAACTGTTCTGAGATATTTTTATTCTAAATATTCGACACTGATGTGAAGTTGATAACGCACATATGAGGATACAGAGCTTTTAGTAAGCCAAACAGTAATTGTTTTATTGCTAGGTCATAGCAACAATGATTTCATACTTGATTGAACGAATGTTTCAGGAGCTACTTTTAAAAACGCCAAAATTATGTTACAGTTTCCGGTTGCCCGATCTTTGCATCTTTGCCTGCGATGGCACTACCGCAGGATTGAAACCTTGATTCCTTTCTTTTTTCTTTTTTTTCAACGTTCTGTTCTATGTTATAAAACAATTTCTAGTTAAAACGATTAGAGGTATGGCTAAACTTTTTTCAGCACTTGTACCCGACTGCTGATTTGACTGCGCTGAAGGAACATATTTATTAAATTCTTTAATAATTTAGATCAGACAGCCTACGTTGAAACAAATGTAATACTCAAGTAACGTAATTCAGGAAGAGAAACTCGTTAAACTCGCTTCGTCTTATTAAAAATCTGTCCATCAGCGAGTCATGCAAGCGCGGGATCTAGCAGTGCTCGTGAACAATCAGCTTCTTGTTTTTATTTTTTTTCGTGAACTCGGGAATTATATTCAGTCGCTGTTTACGTCTATAATAAGTACTTGTTTAATTGTATTGTTTAATACTTGTATTTGGGATATGAGATTTAAAAGCACGCACCTTCGCTCCGGATTTAAAATAGCAAGCGTTAATAGGATCATCTTTTTATACTTCTGCGACTAAAGGCTTTGGGAAAAGCGCTTTTTGCTTCTTCACTATGGCAAACAATTCATCCCATATAATGTTAGACAGTTATGCCTTAACACATTATTATATTACTAAAAAATACTCATAGTTTAATAGGAAAACTTACTCTTCTTGCTTCAATGCGCGTTAATGTTTCCGCTAGGAAAACAAACAGAAAAGTCAACCTATACAACCCAGGTCTTTGAAACCGATGTCACAAACTTCAAAGATTCTAAAGAAGCAGATTTCTAACGATGATATTGATGGGCCATCGCTGTCTTCCTAAACATACAGTTATAATGTACGCTAGAGGTTCATCTGTCGCTAGTGTGCTGTTGCAAATTAAAGCAGACAGTAACCAGTCGAAAATCGACTTCCGGTAATGCATTTAAATGGAAAAAAAGATAGTGCATTTTTTGCTGCACATGACTATAACGTAATAATTAGCTTGGAACATTTCTCAATCATGTAAATGAAAACATTTGTCCATAACGGACAAATATTTTAACTTACATGAGAACGTTTTTGTTCAAGTTCATGGCATTATACAGAATACTAAAACAGCTTCATACATGCATTTCTCTGCACTGTTAGAGATTTTTTTCGCGACAACGGCGTCGGCGCTGTTCCACATGGGGAATTTACGTTGTTTTACGTGTCGAACGAACAAAAGACCTCTTGACAACCAAGAGAGATTCCAGAACAACGCAGTAACACTGGATGAGTAACTCCCTGTGCATGTAGACGATCAAACTGCAGTGAAGGTCAAGTAATTATAGTATGATTTACAATGAATCAATATTGCTTTAGCTCGTGCATGTGTGCGACGATGGATGTTCCGTGCTCAAAATATCACCTGCACGCTCAAAATCTTCATAAATAGTAAGGGGCCAGAAAACCTAGGACTCGACAAAAGCTGCCCTTCAATAAAAATAATACAAAGAGACACCTTTCCTAGCCCACGCACCTCGTTCTTTATGTTTTGAATGTTTATAACCGCTCGTACAGATGCACAACGGGATCATTTTCATACAGTGAAAGGACTGGCATATTAGCAATATATAAGCGTCACCGGAAGGCTGGCGAACCGTGATCACACTCTCCATTCCTTTCCATTGTTCATTTGCGAAGAATCGTCGCTCGTTTTTACACACCTGCTGTGGAACACATGGTACGGACCTTAAATATGGCAAAGTTTAATATGGTTTACTGAAAAATAAAATTATTGTTACTAAAACGATTCGACTCTTACGATGTTAATAAAGGTACGCACTTTACGGTACAGCCTAAAACAACAAATAGAGGAAGTTATTTTCAAGCTAACAGACCACATACTCGTGCATTTTCCAATAGGAATGCACAGGAGCACCGCAGAAATAGTCTGGTTGGTGTCTGCTTTAAATTGCATTCCGGAAGTTGCATAGAGACTAGCGCCAGTTGATCCGCAAGCGCACATTATAATCACTCTATATTTTTGATCGGGAGATTTAGAAACATGTAGTACATTCATTTGTGTGTGTACAGAAAACAGTTTCGCGGAAAGTGCCTCAGTCGTTGTAAAATACAGAGAATGAAATAAAATAATATTAAATATAATTTTAATAGTTCATGTCTTGCTGGGCCTCGTGTATAGTGAATGGGTCGAAGGGCGCTTGGTGTCAGGAGCGCCGTCCAAGTGTGATGACGCCGCGTGGAAATAGAGGGCGCTGTTCACAGCCCATGATCTAATTATTCGCCGGTAGTATTTACATATGCACCTTCGTCATGGTGTCCTGCTATTATTATGTCACGCAAGTATCGAGAACAAAAAAAAAAAATGCGACACTCGTTTTCAACTTTACATTTCAGAGAAAACGCTCACCTGAAATACCACCACAGCACCGATACGGTCACCTTCGAGACCGCAGGAGGTAAAAAAAATATTTAAGTTACAGCATTGTCGTTTTGTTTTTCCGGTACGGTGTTGATAAAGTGGTGGCATGGTAAGGTTGTATCCGGTAGATCGTAGAGTCGTATGGAAGAGTTTATTATTATGTGACCGGTTGAAGTCAGAATACAGTTTATACCATCCACTTTAGTATTGCTTTACTGATATTTTGTTTCTTTTTATTTTTTTGCGTTTCGCAGTTTACAGATGATTCATGTTTTACGGTGACAACAAAATCATTTTTATTAGTCATTTGATTTTTTAGGGATAAGGTTTACGCCAAGGAAAGCGATGCTGACATGATGCGATACACGTTAATAAATGTGGTCTCCAACTACGCTACATTTTAAAAAGAACACATTATATTCAATCGCGTACCTTCATAAATATTCCAGTAACCTTTGTGTCTTTAATGACATCGTATCGCTAAATCGTGTTTGAGCTACCATAGGCTTACAATTGCAGTCATTAGAAAAAAAATAAAGCAGGATGGAATCAGATAAGATGCAGAAGGTTGGCGGTTTACATATTGCTCTTGGTACTACATGTGAGTGTGAGACGTCCATACTAAAAGAATCTCGTATTTGGTTTATAAAAAAAACTGAAAGGGTTTCAATATTTTAGTGCTCTGTAATTCATTTCTAAAGTTTTCTACAGCCACGCCAAACATATGAGCTATTAAAGAAAGCGTGTGGCGTGCTCTTGGCCTGTCGTATGTTAGGCTCTCCAAGGATGAAATAAAAACAATTTTTGTTCAATTTGTTTAATCGAGACGCGTCTAAATACCTTCTCTTTTTCAGGAAGAGAATCAGAGGTGGCCCTCGTTGAGTTTGACGGCTACAAGGCTCACTACATAAGTAAGAAAACCTGTCGCCCAATATATTATATTTTGTATACATGACACAGATTCAAATACCTATTTAATTTAAAGTATTAACAAAACAAAACAAAAAAAAAACATTTTGATTTGCCGTTCCACATAATCTTAAGGAACGCGTGCAAGATCCGAAGATTCATATTCATTTTTTTTTATTATATGACTGTGGCGTTAAGTTACTTTAATATACTGCTGCTCACAGATTCAACAGTTTGGTGTAATTATAGCGTCAGAAGGTGCGAAAGTTTGGACTATATACTTTATATTGTACTTCTAAAGACCTCTGTCAAAAGAAAAAAAGAGTGGTGTAGTGCCGCAAGATGTTGAAAACGTTTTATATTCCCAATTTTTATATTCTCAAAGGTAATAAATCTAGAAAGGTCAGCTTGTGCAACAGCTTTCGAAATATCAAATGATATCATGGGGTCGTTGGTCGAGTGTGTCAGAGCCATGGATTTATTGGAATGTAAGCTAGAGGTTCAGCTGGCGCAAGTGTGCTATTTCAAATCGATGCAGACGGCAAACAGTCTAAAATGGAATTCCGACAATGCATTTTCAAGGGTAAATGTTGGTGTATCTTCTTTCTGCGCTTAATTATTCGAGCAAATATTACGAAGCATTCCTTTGTAATAGATAGCTTGAAACATTTTTTTGTTGTGAAATTAAAATATTGGTCGGTTACAATTTGTTTTCTTTTATTCGTTTCTTTAAGCATTGCGCTAAAATATATTCATTCATGCACTTGAGTACACTGTCCTACATTGTTGGTGCAAACATGGCATTGGGACTTTTCTGCTGGAGGATTTACGTCCAAAAGTAATAAAGGGCATCTCGTAAATAAAGACGTCAATAACTACGCACTAATCCTGGATCAGTACTTACCTGTGCATATAGACAATAAATATAACGTGAAATTCAAGTAATCAGTGCGAATAATATTCGATTTATTTTCTTTGCTCATGTATAGGTGCAAAAGCAATTTTGTTTCAGCGTTCAAAACATCATATTTGCATGCTCGAAAACTTTGAAACTGGGAGAAAACCATAAAACTCTTATCGCCAAATAAAATCAATACAATAATAAAAACAGAAAATATTTTTATAGGCCGCGAACTTCTACTGTTTTACACGTGTTAAAGCGCTCGTAAATGAGGGTCGTTTTAGTGGCGCATAAATCTCCCCGATTATCTACATGAGCGACATCGCAATGTCGGCGGTCCTGGAACAAGCTCTACGTCATTTTCTCTTGTTAATCTTGCTTAGATTCGTCACTTTTCTTTAGACACCTGTTGTGGAACATAGAACTGGGCCCGGAATACCGGAAAGTTAAATAGCGCCCACTTATCAAAAAAACAAAAACAATTGTACTTTTACAATGTTAATAAAGTTACCTACCAGTCGCAACGACCAAAATAACAAAAGTAATTTCGTATATTATCCGGCAAACAAAAAAACAATGCTTGCGCGTTTTTTTTTATTTTTATTTTTATGGGGCTGCACACGTGCACCGAAAAAGTAGTCTGGTTTTGATATCTGCGTCAATTTGAAACCAGAAATCCCGTAGATGCTAGCGCCAGTTCAACCCTTGTCGTACAGTATAATTGCTCTAGGATCAGCGCGCCGCATCTCGGAGCCCGTGGAACGATAGGGTTGCGCTGCCGAACACAAGGATCCTGGATTCAGTCCCCACCACCGCCCGTTTGAATATGGATCAGCGTCGCTCCGGCGTGCGGTCGTGCATCACTATACTCCGTTAAGCGTATTAAAGACCCCTGGTTAGCCGTGGTGCTGCACTTGCGAAATTTCTCAACTACAGCGTACCCCATTGTAGCCTTACCTCAAAGGCAGAACGACCTTACGCTGTCTAAACATGAACGTTTTTGCGTTTTGGACGATTGTTTTACTGGCATGTGGTCGTTCACCACTACGACGTGATGCACGTTAAAGACTCCATGCCAGCAGTGGTACTTCACTGGCTAAATTTCTCAGCTGACGCGGAGAGATCAGAAAACCCACTGGAGCTGTCGAACGTCCCACTGTCTAACCAAACGTACAAAACAATTACTTTTCAAAATACGTCATTGCTGTATCTCTCCTCAAATATAAATAAACCCGTTTTCTTCGCGAGTTTACTACGGCTGATTGAACGCCATTTTATCGAAACACGTTATAGAGAACGGGCACGTTTCAACGAAGCTCGGATTAGAGAAAACAGAGCCTGAGTTTGGAGAAATGCCGTATATCGATTGGGACGCTGCTTCAAAAAAGGCTCCCCTTCTTTGCGCGTGTGTCCCTGAGGCGCGTGTTAACCCACCCGGCCACCCCCGTTTATGCCGCTTCGCGGGGAGAGTCAGCGGCGGCTCATTACAAAACTGCTAACCGCGGCGGAATTTACTAAAAAAAGGCAAGGTGTTTTTCATTTTCTTTTTTTGCTTTACCGATTTGTTTTAAAAATCTCTGCGCCCTGTGCAGGTGAGTTATAAGGTCAGGGGAGCAGGTTATTAGGAATTAATCATCAAGATAAGTTGAACATTCAACTAAATTTGTTCCATCAACACTTTCGAATTAGTAAAAAACAAATCGGACGCATGCGGTTCAAAGACACTCGTTTTAGCGAACGCCGTTTTACCGACTCCAGTTTATTGAATCGCCTCATAGAGAAGCCTCAGTTTAGGAAAAGTGGATATGAGCCTCCTTTTAACGAATGCGGCCGCCGAGAAGCGGCGTTTACGGGTGGGTCAAGTGAGTTAACATTTTTGTAATGAGCCGCTGCAGAAAATAGGAGACCTCGTTTGTTAAACGGGGTCTCCTTTTCGATAAATGGCATTTCTCTAAACTTAGGATCCGCTTTCTCTAAACCGAGCATCGATAAAGCGAGCCCGTTCTCTAAAACGTCTTTCGGTGAAATGATGTTCGATCAACCGTAGTGAACCCTAAACAAATATATTGTTCCAGCTAGAAACTTGCTTAGTGTCCTCTACAACTATCCTATCAGACACTTGTAGATGCTCTTGGGAAGTGCCGGCATGAGCTGAAGTTACCATTGGTGCAAGATGCGCAAGGCTGGCGGTTAAAAAACGAGAAATGTAAGAGACGGAAAAACCGCGCTGGTGCGTCTTCTAAGCTCCAAGTTTGAGCCTGTGACACTAGTGACAACCGCACCAAGTCTTTCGTAAATCGAGTGATTTCGTGGTTTTCCATGACTCTCTGCAAGTTTTTAATTGTAACCATAATATATCTTCACTGATTGAAAGGTTAGTTAACAAGATTTTGTTGATTAGACGACTAATTGTGACGATGAGCTCCCACTTTTATACCCCCCGGACCGTATAACGCATCTACGCAAGCTATAAAAGCGTAGCTTTCACGCCTTCTTTTTTTTTTACAGTCTGCAAAGTGTAAAAACTTTTTCTGTATATATATATATATATATATATATATATATATATATATATATATATATATATATATACATATATATATATTGTTAGGAAAGACGACGACGGGGCGCCAGTGGCGCGCTCAAGTGTCGGCCGCTGGGTACCCGCGCGATTCGATTCGGACTGACTTCGCCTGGCTGCGCTGCGGCATTGACCATCACCTACGATCCCCCGATCATCTCATTAAACCGGCACATCATTGCCTCACAGGTCGGTGGGGGTCTTATCGTTCTCCCGCCTCTCGCCCTACCCTTAATTATCAATTCTGGAGCTACGCAGCGGACGACTTGCGCAAGTCAATATGCCAGAAGAAGCAGGCAACGCTAACCGTCCCACGAGCACCTCAGCGCCCGTGGTCAAACATCGACAGCGCGACCCCCAGATCTTCGATGGATCTCCGGACGCCGACGTCGACGATTGGTTAAAAACCTATGAACGGGTCAGCCACTACAACCACTGGGATGACAGCTTTAAGCTCGCGAATGTTGTTTTTTTCCTCAAAAACACAGCACTTCGCTGGTTCGACAATCACGAAGAAACCGTCAGTTCCTGGGAAGGCTTCAAAACAGCATTCGCCGATGTGTTTGGCAAACCCCAGCACCGGAAGCAGCAAGCGCGCGACCAACTATTGCGCCCCTATCAAAGACCCACAGAAACATCAACAGCGTACATTGAGGACGTCCTTCGTCTGTGCCGCCGAGTTGATGCTGAAATGGCCGAAGACGAGAAAATTCGCCACCTCTTCAAGGGCATTTCGCAAGAGCTCTTCTCCGTCGTGGCTCCGAAAGCACCTGCTACAACAGAGCGCTTGATAGCGGAATGCGACAGTACGAAGATCTCGATAGTGCACTGATCTGCAAAAAAACATTCGAGCGACTCCCAGAAGTGTCCCAGGGAACAACTCTCGACACAAACCTTGCTTCGCAAATCCGCACCATAATACGCGAGAAGCTTCGTATCTTCGTCGCACAGCTACAACCATCTAGTGACGAACACGAAACAAATACTGACGTTAATGGCATAAAGGACGCAATTCAAAGCGAACTGCGCGCTGCTCTATAGGGCACGTCAGGCCAGCAGCCTCTCCTTACGCACCAGCAGCACCCGTCCCAACTCCGATCTGCGCTTATCAGTCCATTCCTGCCACATATGCCGCACCAACCCCTCCATGGACACAACCACAACCAAGGACAAACATCCGGCGAACACCAGATCAGCGACCTGTGTGTTATTATTGTCACACACCGCGACATATCCTCCATTATTGTCGCCGTCGACTTAACAACACGGCTCGCACCTCGCCGACCAACCGTGTATACTACTCCACAGACTATACTGACGACCATGCTATTCATCGCACTCCGCCCATCGACGAATTTTCTTCACGTTGCAACACGTCCACTCCCGCCGGTCATGAACAATTTCCAGTCAGTCGCCGTCCCTCTCACAGCCCCGAACCTTCCCCACCGCCACGACGTGGCCGCCCATCATCGCCGTACCCGCCACGACGCCGTTCTGTATCACCGTTCACCACCAACGCTCCCGGACCTTCCCAACAGTCAAACTAGATGAAGCGGCCTGCAGCTACATTGGAGGTCAGGCTGCACACTCACCACTATCCGCAAATCCTCCTCATTTAGGATCAACATCGATTGTACTAGAAATTAGAAATTACAACTTCACCACCTTAGTCGATACAGGAGCCGCGAAGACTTGCATTTCTGAACACATCCGCCGTCGTCTGCACGCTGTACTTACTCCGCCGTTGCAAGGACACTTAATCCGCATGGGCAATGGCGATTTGGTTCCGCCCCTCGGATACTGCACCCTTCCAATCCGAATTGGTAACAACCGTTACGTTGTTATGTTCATAGTGCTTTCCACTTGCATCGCCGACATCATCCTGGGATGGGACTTTCTGTCTTCAACAGAAGCATTCATTGACTGTGCCAGCCGTGAATTGCATCTCAACTCTTCTGATACTGCCGAGGTTGCTGCTGATTGTTCGCTCGTCTCCCTGGCAGCCGACAATGACATACTGCTGCCTCCGTACTCCGCCGCTGTCGCCACACTCGTACCAACCCTATCCACCGCAGCAACTTCTGGTCTCATTGAACCCATTTCTACGCAGCTCGTGACCAAGGGCATAATCATTCCTTATTCGCTTGCTACACTCACGAGTGGAAAACTTCAGCTATGGGTAACAAACTGTTCTTCCGAACCCCAAATCAACAGTGCATCACCGATTTGCCAGTCTCCTCCCCACCACTTCCGATGCGCTCCCTACACCACCCGATTTCAGCAAGCACGTGTAAAAAAATGATCTGCCCCCGCTTACCACTGCCCCAACGAAATAGATTAGCCCGTCTTCTTGCAGACTACGAAACCCTTTTTGACATTAACCCCGGAAAGTTGCCGCAAACTTCGCTTATAGATCACCGAATCGATACTGGCGATTCGTCACCCGTTCGAAGCCGACCGTACAGAGTTTCCCCAGCAGAACGCCGAGTAATTCAGACACACATAGATGATATGCTCCAAAAGAAAGTAATAGAACCATCTTCTAGTCCATGGTCCTCTCCCGTTGTTCTTGTTAAGAAGAAAGGCGGACCTTGGCGTTTCTGCATTGATTACCGCAAACTAAACAAAGTCACAAAAAAGGATGTTTATTTACTACCCAGAATTGATGACACTCTTGATACGCTTCAAGGGTCTTCATATTTCTCTTCCATGGACCTCCGAAGTGATTACTGTCAAATTCCTGTCGCCAGTGACGACAAGCCCAAAACCGCATTCACTACTTCAACTGGCCTGTATCACTTTAATGTAATGCCATTTGGACTTTGCAACGCTCCAGCCACCTTTGAGCGTATGATGGACTCTCTACTACGCGGCCTTACGTGGAACATTTGTCTGTGCTACCTCGACGACGTCGTCGTGTTCGCCCCGAATTTCGACGAGCACCTACACCGGCTGCGTACGGTCCTGCAGTGTTTCCGAGCCGCCGGTCTACAACTTAATTTCAAGAAATGTACGTTTGCTGCCCCACAAATCAAAGTACTGGGTCACCTCGTTAGTGCTTCCGGCATCAGCCCAGACCCCGACCAACTTCGAGCTGTTGCTTAATTTCTTGTACCGCTGAAAGTCAAAGATGTCCGGGTCTTCCTAGGATTATGCACTTATTTTCGAAAATTTATTTGTGGTTTCTCTGACATCGCGGAGCCTCTCAATAATTTACTAAGGAACGGCGTGCGCTTTCAATGGACCAAGGAGCAGCAGGACTCGTTCGAGTCCTTAAAAACAGCGTTGACCTCCGTCCCCATCCTAGGACATTTCGTCGAAGGCGCAGATACAGAAATAAGAACAGAAGCCAGCGGTCACGGTGTGGGAGCAGTTTTGGCCCAGAACATTCGAAATGAGCAGCGAGTAATAGCATATGCCAGTAGAACTTTGACTAGCTCTGAACGAAATTTCTCAACGACTGAAAAAGAAGGTTTAGCAGCTATATGGGCCATTACAAAGTTCCGCCCCTACCTATATGGTTCACAATTCCGCATTGTGACTGACCACCACGCCCTCTGCTGGCTAGCAAGCCTCAAAGATCCAATGGGCCGGGCGTCTTGCACGGTGGTCATTAAAGCTTCAACACTACACTTTCACGGTTGTCTACAAGTCAGGTAAACGCCATCTCGACGCTGACGGTTTGTCCCGATGTCCACTTCCCACCGACCCCATACTCCCAGCACGCATCGGCACAGCAGACCCAGCAGCCGTCCTCGACAACGTCGACATACGGTCGGCACAGCTGTCCGATGCCTTCTTGAAACCTATCATTGACACCCTCCACGGCACCCTGAGGTTTCCAACACACCTACAGAGCGCCGCGCCCGCCTGTTCACCCTTCGTGAGGGTGTTCTTTACAGACGAAACTATGATCCCCAAGGACGACCGTGGCTGCTCGTCGTGCCACGTCATCTTCAGAAAGAACTCATTCGAATTCACCACGACGACCCGACAGCCGGACACCTCGGGTTCTCTAAAACATACTTTAAAATTCGCGGAAAATACTTCTGTAACGGAATGCAACGCACCATCACGCGATATGTTCGCGCGTGTCACCAATGCCAGACGAAGGAAAAGCCTACGACAAAACCGGCAGGAGCACTACGGCCGATCCCTCCCCCTAACCACCCGTTCGAACGCATTGGTATGGAATTTCTTGGCCCATTTCCACTCTCGACCTCAAAAAAAAAACGCTGGGTAATCGTCGTCGTCGACTACTTCACACGCTATTCCGAAACAAAAGCCGTGCCAGCCACCACAGCCTGCGAAGTAGCTACCTTCTTCCTGCACTCCATCGTGCTTCGTCACGGTGCCCCTCAATACATAGTCACAGATCGCGGTACTCCATTCTTAGCTCACTTGCTTCAAGAACTCCTCCGTCTCACTAAGTCCGTGCACAATATCACGAGTGCGTATCATCCACAAACAGATGGCCTCACTGAGCGTTTCAATCAGAGTCTAGCTCACATGATCTTCATGTATGTCGAAGACGATCACAAAAATTGGGACATCATTCTTCCATACGTCACGTACGCCTATAACACCAGCCACCAAGCCACCACAGAATTCTCGCCTTTCTACCTCTTATACTCAAGAGAGCCACTCTCAACCTTGGATACCGTTTTACCCTATGTTGATGACACTCCACATGACGATCACACCGACGAAGTTCTCTACCGTGCAGAGGAAGCAAGACAACTGTGCCAGGATTCATACACTACAGACGCAGCAACATCAAACCCTTCGTCATGCCGAAACCCACATTGATGTCGCGTACCAAGTAGGTGACGAAGTTCTTCTCTGGACACCTCTACGATCTCCTGGGAAGAGCGAGAAGCTACAAAAACGCTTCACTGGCCCCTTCAGGATCTTACGACGCCTCTCGTCCACCAACTACGAAGTTGCTCCAGTGTCGGCCCCTCGTGATCAGCGTTCAAGATCAACCGACATAGTGCACGTCGCACGCATCAATCCCTACTATCGCCAAGCACCATAAACACAAGTGCCGGCGGTCCGGCACTTTCCTCACCGGGAGGGTAACTGTTAGGAAAGATGACGACTTGGCGCCAGTGGCGCGCTCAAGTGTCGGCCGCTGGGTGCCCGCGCGATTCGATTCGGACTGACTTCGCCTGGCTGCGCTGCGGCATTGACCATCATCTACGATCCCCCGATCATCTCATTAAACCGGCACATCATTGCCTCACAATATATATATATATATATAATTATCGTTTATTGTAATGTCGAAGGGCCAGTTTAAGAAAAAAATCATTTAGAGCAATAGATAAGAACTTGAAAGAACTTAAGTTTCGACCAAAGTCTCAAAACTCTGCGGCTATTGAGTTGCTAAAAGGTCTGAACCTAGACAGTATAAGGAAAGCTGTAGACAAGGCAGAAAGTGGGCTTTTGGAAAAAAAAATTAAGAGAAAAACGCACAAGCCCGAGTGTCCTCTCCGAGCCATAGTGTCTGAGAAGAACACCTGGTAGGTTCAGATCAGTCAATGTTTACAGCGCCATTTGGACACTCTTTCGCTTTGGAGCAAAGCTCGCTCGAAACAGTCAATGAACTTAGAAAAAGGTTTCAGAATGCTGTCACTGCAATATCTGTGGATGTTGAGGACTTATATTATTCCGTTCGTCACGATGGACTTCTCAAGGCTTTTCGGAATAAGATCAACGAGCCTGGAGAAATTAGATTTCGAAGTTCCGCGGGCGTTAGCAGCCATCATTTTTTGGAGCTGCTACTCTTTTATCTAAAGTCGACTGCCGTCAGTTTTGACGAGCGATATTTGGTAGAAAAGCCTGGTGTGTGCATTGCGTCTACAGTTGCCCCTGTTTTGTGTAACATTTTTTTGGCACAAATGGACCGGAATATTTTCAGATAGGCTTGCAGATGTACATGTTTTCAAGACCTATAGATACGTAGATGACTGTTTTTTTATTTAATTTTAGATACAGACTCGGGTTTAGAGAAAACGGTTGACAAGATTGTCGAGGTGTTTAAGGAGGTGTAAAGTGGAATTGATTTTATCTGGGAATTAGCTGTGAATAACTGCATTCAGTTTTTAGACATTTTGATACTCTTTTCTGAAGAACATGTCTGTTGGCAGTATTGTCCGCGCACTAAGAAAAGCCTGGTTTTGTTTGAAAGTGCTCACTCTAAACTGATAAAGAGGGGGAGAGCCTTCACATGTTTAAGTGCGGCTCTAGACAAAAGTTGCAATCATCAGATGAAAATCAGCTTTGAACGACAATTAAAAAGGTAAAGAGACGCGGCGTAAACCCCTTAACCTAATCCTAGTTGTTGTGAGAGCCTTCTTCAAAAGATAAGAAGAAGTAAAAAAAAGCAGCGAGGCAAGTAAAGAAAGGAAACGCGTGCAAGTCATTCCGTACATGCATACCGTGTTCCATAATCTAAAAAAGGTAGCCGGTAGATACGATATTAACATAGTTTTATCGGCAACGTGTAAACTTGCCAGCGTGTGTCCAATGTTGACAAGGCAGAAAAAAGCACCGTGTTCCAAGAAAAACGCGGTGCAATGTACTGCGTGCGTCACCAATGTGGCGTGTGAGATTCCGTTTAGTTGTGGCAGAGTCTACATTGGGCAGACTGGGCGCTGCTTCAATGATAGAGCTCGAGAACATAATCTGTGTGTGCGCAACAACGTGGGGGGCCATCTCGCCGACCATTGCAGGCGATGGGGTGTAAACCTAACCTTACTGGCAGAATATTTTTTTAAGAAAGACAAAAGAAAAAACAGAAAGTGAGATGATAGAGGCATTCTGCATAAAAAAGAAAGAAAACAATTGCGTCACGCTCCGTCTGTGTGTTTGCTTCAGAGTGAGATGATGTTTCTGGAAAGTTGGCTCTGATTGTTGCGACTGGATGCGATGTGGTTCGAGCAATGTGCATATATGTAGGTGAAAATGGTGTTAATAAAACCAGTTGAGAGTGAAGAGTTTGTCCTGGCGTGCGTGTTTTTTTATTGTCCCTGTTTGTTCGCGCTTTTTTAACCTTTTATTCAATTATTATTGTAGTCGAAACTGTCGAAAGAAGAGCCCCTGTTGGCAAGATCTACGACGTGGATATCAGGTGTACCAACGCCCGAAAGCTGTACAAGAAGGTATGTCCCCATGAATGTAACATGAGGGCCACGAGGAACTTCTATATCTAGAATCGACGCAGTCTTCGAGGAAGAAAACTCTCGTTCTCGACACTCGTTGCTGTCGCACAATGTAGACAGTGGATGCACCCTCAAATAAACTGCCATGCAAACCCAAATGTTTGTGGGTTCTTATTTAATTATACAAAACGAAAAACTCGATCGCTGAATAGGACGAAATTACATTGGTTTCCCGATAATGAACGAACAATAAGAAACAAAAATTTGATTGCAACTTTTTTTTTTGTTTATATCTATGTGAGATTAGTATGACAATGAAATGTGAGATATGACACGCGCGGCGAAGAGAAAAAATACAACTTCTTCGAGCCGGATTCAAAACATTGACCTACGGATAATCGAGAAACCTCGACTAGAGTTCACCCCTCTACCAACTGTGGGAGCTCTCCACAGATTTGACTTATTTCCAGACGTGATGATATACTGCGTGTATGCACTGAGAAATATCGAACCTATTTCCTAAATGTAATATCTAGCATAACAAGAACATTGGCAATGAATTCGTCTGACGAGTCCTGTAATATCCCTTACAAAAAAAAAATGAAACGAGTGTCTATTAATAGTTTGAAGTATTCACGCAATACACCGTGTTGAGTTTCTAATGAATCCCAATTGGTGTTTCATATGTTATTATGGAAACATCACAGAATATTTGCCACTGCGTTTGTGTTGGTTTTCTTGTACCTGCATTTCAATAGTAGTTTTGGCAACTGTGTTAGCAAAGATATTTTTATCTGCAATTTATTGGAAAATGTTGTTTCTGTAATCACTAAATACGCCAAATACAGCCTAGAAGTGCACGTACATGTGGGTGGCGGCGTACGCAGAATCCTTTTTCTCAAAGAGGGGTTGGGGGGGGGGGGGGGGGGGGGAGAGGGTAATACTTTTTTGCCATTAGCATAGAAGAAATTTTAGGTTTTTTTTTTCTTTCACGACAAGGAAGTCATTTTCATTTTTATAGTATATATACAAATATGCGCCTATCATATCTTTGGCTTTTTGGGCAGTTCTTGTTGAAGATTCTCTCGTGCTGCACTTCCGATGTTTCCCGAAGTGTTCAGTTGCTTTTCCTTCTGAGCATCCACTTTCTTCGGATCCCGCCACGATACGTCCGGCGGTGTCCTTTTCGTTGCCATAGTACGGCCAAGTCCGGCAATGTCGTCCAATACGCACGCTCCTGAACACCGTACAGATGTGTAGGAAGAAGGATATGCAAATTTAGTGCGGAAATGTTCGAGTCGTGTGCACAGTTCGCAGTGACGGTTTGCAACTGAAACTTTAGCGGCGCCATCACGGCCTGAAGCGAGCGGCAGAATTCGGAAGGAGGCAAATGCCGGAGAAGGCCTAGAGTGGCTTCGACACTTTGAAGTTTGCAAGCTGACGCCTTTACGCGCCCCATACAGTACGAAGAAAGCAGTATTATGCCTGTAACACCAACCACCTCTACAAGAAAAAAGAGCCCCCACATGGTTGATTACAAAGAGCAACTTGCTCTTTTAAGCGGCGCTACGCGTATCTGTCTCGCTCGTCTCATTGACAGCTGGCGTCGTGATCTTTTTATTAGGGAGTTTTAGAATACCGTACGCAATTGTAGCGCACGGTAGCGCTAAATTTAGCGCTTGTGTTAGCGCACGCTACGTAAGAGAGGTTTAAAATAGCGTTTCACCCCCCCCCCCCCCCCCCCCCCCCCCCCCGACTCATCAGCCCAAGCATTTTGCGCTCGCCACCAAGATAGAGTCACAATTTTTATTTCACACACAAAATGTCTAACTTGAGGAAACACAAGATTTTGTTCCAGAGTAATATTTTTTTTTTTATTTTTTGTTTTTTTAATGAGAATGCTACTCGAGCGGTTGACCCACTGATCTCAATGACAATTGCTGGATCGCGTTTGCCCGCTCCGCGAATGCGGCCACTGGCGGCCATATTTTTGGTAGAGTTATATCACCTCTAGCCAAGGTAAAGCTGCTGCAGCCACTATCATCCATCCATGGCAGACAGCGTTGTGGCAGTTTTGGTGGCAAGCTGCGATAAAACAGCGTGGGTGATAGTTCGGGCTTGGTCAAAAATGTTTGACGAAACATATTTTTGAAACCCTGCGTGAACTGTAGCCCGATCTTTGAGGACCCGGCGAAAGTTCTACGAAAGCACAGCACCGGGGAAAAGCAGCACAGCACGCATCGAAAGTGGCATCGAAAGAAGCATCGAAAGCAGACGCCGGTACGGAGTCTGCTTTCGATGCGAGCTGCGCTGCTTTCCCTCGGTGCTGCGCTTTCGTAGAACTTTCGCCGCTCCCTCAAAGATGAGGCTACCGTTCACGCCGGGTTTCAAGAATCTGCTTCGTCGAACAACTTCAATCAAGCACGAAATGTCACCCACGGTACAGTGTACTAGATCTACGGCTGTTTTATGGCAGCCTGCCGCCATTGCGCTGTCCGCCATATTACTATAATGGCTAGAGATGATATAACTCTACCAAAAAGATGTCCGACCGTGGCCGCATTTCCGTCCATAGGCGGAGCTGGTCAAACGCGATCCAGCAAATAGACATAGAAATCAGTGGGTTGACCGGTCATGTGCGCTTGCGTTGCCTCGGCAACAGATGCCTCATGTACAGACCTTCGCACATCGTACCTTCGCTGCCTTCGCCGAGAAATGTTCGCGAGTCGCAAGCATCAAGTTGCCGGTGATCGTTGCCAAAGCGAGTACAATGTCGTCCCGTATCAAAAATCGCAGTCACGAGGATGCTGCCGACGTCGCCCTCGCGACGCCGGCAAAGCGGTCGTAGTCATAATCCTGGAAGCCGCCATTTTTTTTTTAACTGTGCTCTTCTTGGCTTTAGCCAATTTCTCATCACGAATCCTCTTTGGAGGAGCGCAAAGACTCTTTGCGTACCCACGCAATTTCTGAAAAATAGCGTGCGCTAAAATAGCGCACGCGAAGCACAAAACGTGGTTAGCGTTCGGCGCATGCGCATTAAGGATCAGAGTGTCGCACCTGAACCGAACCGAACCGGAAATCGGAACCGAACCGTTATTTTTAGCCGAACCGGAACTGAACCGAACCGAAATCTTCGCCGCCATCTTGGAACTGAACTGGAACTGAACCGGAACAAAATATAACGGTAACCGGTTCAAAACAATTCGCGGTAATCTTTTTTTTTTATTCCAAAATGAGTGTTTGAGAAGTAAAAATTAGCACCTGTATTTTTATGTAGAGAATAAATTGTCATATACCGAATTTCAATGTATGAGAAATTGTGGATTATCGTGGCGCTTTTGTAATGCCACTACGATTAATAGTGTGTCACTTGGTCACGTGACGTCATGGTGTCAAGACATGCTGTCAAAGTATGTCACATCACGTGGTCCCGTGGCGTAGTCGCGGGACTCACCGCGTCAAGTCGACTTAAAGTCAGAGTCCAAGAAGGTAAGGCGAGGTAAACGAAGGCCGGGGAGGAGGAAGCAGGCTGGAGATAGGAGGAGGTTTCCCTCTCTCTCCTCTAGCGTTTCGTCGGCCTCTTCCTCCCCGGCCTTCTTTTCCCTCGCTCTACCTTCTTGAGTTGCAACGGACTATAGATGCATTAGCGTTGTTGACACCGTGACGTCACATGCCATCACGACTACTCACCGCGAGTCGCATGACACCGTGACGTACTCCACTGTCATGAGCCAGAGTCGAGTGCTCGGGTTCTTGGCAATCAGCATCGCGAAACATTCGTGTTGGCACGTGTTTAATCAAAGATTGAAATAGCCGAACTCTAACGATGTGTAAAGCTCAACCCATGCTTTATTCGTCGCCAACCCCAGCGCATGACTATGATGAACACTGGCGGTATACAATTAGCGTCAGACCCCGCATCGCCGCTTGTTTTAATAGCGAGTTGAGGGGGGGGGGGTGTTTCTTTCCTTTATTTTTTCTGCGTCTCCCATTGAGCGGAGAGGAAAACTAAAAGGTGTTTTTGCAAGCTATCAATGTCAGGGACTACATCTTAGCGGTATTTACTGAAAGTTCAAAAATTGTTGCATGAACCATTTTACATGTACACATCATTGACGCACCCAAACATGTTTTCGTTGTTGCAGAACTGTCTGAGAAAGTTGTTCCCGAGAATAGAAGCATTGAAAGGACTAATTATGGCTTATTAATCTGACGATAAATAGAACTACAAGTGTGTACGACAGGGATACATAAAAAGAAAGACTCTAGTGGCCTTTGAGGGACAGCCGAACGTCGGCAGCCGCTCAAATTCTCGCGGTATTGTTTAAACTTCACAGTTTTTGGGTGCATAATAAAAGAAATGGAGGATTACTGTTAATAAATGGCACAAATATAATTGCTGAATCGGCACCCCCAAACGGAGGAGGGAGTCTATTAGAAATATAAAAAAGTATTCTCTGGAGGAACATCGTCAAATGAAAAGGGGGGGGGGGGGGGTTAAAAACATACTGTGTGGTAAAGGTTCCTCTGCTCTGCATCTTCGTCACAGAGCAGACAGCGTGATCCTGTAAAACTACTTCGTTTGCAAAATCACTCCTCCCAGAAAGCGCGTTTTCGGAGTGCCAATCATTAGCGCCGTTTCTCACGACGCTGCACCAACCAAAAATAATTTTTGTTTCTGAATACATGGGTTACTAACAGCCATTAGTAGCCATTGAGCCAATCTTGTCAAAAATATATTCTAATAGCCAACAATAGCCACCTGAAGTCATTCCAGTTTAACAGAAATAGCTCAGTTTTCATTACTTATTATTAATATTTGTAGCCATATGTAGCAAATGTATATAAACGTGGAGGCTGATTGTCAATATTAGCCAGTTGAAGCCATATGCATACACCAAAGCCAAAATAGATAATTGGCAATTATCGCATCAATAGCCATTGGCAGCCATTTAAGGTCAATCTGGTCAAAGAAGATGCTAATAGCCAACAAAAGCTACTTGAAGCCGTTCATAAGTGTGAACAAACAAAAAATTACATAATTATCAATAATAATAATCAGTTCTAGTCAATTAGAGTCATTTCAAGTCGATCTCATAAAAAAATTGATGCCTATTGCCAATTATGATCACTTGGAGCCAAGGACATCTAATAAAAAATGTTTCGGCAGGAATAAAACAAAGAAATCAACACACTCAGAAAAGGTTATTAATTATTTAGATTGTACCAAATCGCTATACAAATCCCGACTGGTCTATACATCACACTGCATTTTGACATCAAAATACCGAAAGGTCCAATATCACAAGCTCATGCTCCTTATGCTCCATCAAATAAAGGAAATATTTCATAGACTATCAAAATTTCTATTGTGTCAGACCCACTTGATTCATTTCCGGGGAAAGTGGGGAGTTGTCCACTCCTTACCGCTAGGATCGCCGCTTTCTACTTCCGTCTCCCATTTTACCCCGGAGTTTCCTGTATTAGTCTCAACGGTATTTGGCTCCACTAAGGAAAACCTCCCGCACCAGCTGCGTCTGTTCGGCAGCGACGTTGTCGTTCTTGTCCCCGGTAGTGCACACCTCTGCCTTCGATGTAAGAGAAGGGTCATTCCTAGGGTGCCTTCATGTGCGCTTTGCTTAGGGTGGAGACATCTCGCCATTTTGTCCCACGCTTTTATCTTTCTTTTTTTGTTCAGAAGCGCGTGCAAGAGCGTGTCCCTGCACGCGTTTGTGGCGCTGACTGTGCTAGGGCGACATTTTGTTTTCGTCGATTTCTTTGTATTTTACCCGTGAGCGCGTGCTGTCGGCATCGGGTACTATAAAGGGTGGCATCACCCTTAACAGAAGGACATTGAGGCACCCTAGTCATTCCATGTCAAACGTCCGAGACGTTGCGCTCGGACCCTTCCGATTTCAAAAAACAAAAAAATTCATGGCCTTTTGCCGCAATGTCCGTAGCCATGCCCTAAAATATTTTTAAAGAAAAAATGTTTTTGATGACGTGAGCGCAGTTTTAACTTTTAAAAACAGCGTCAAACTAGGCATCACTAAATAATTGATGAAAAATCATGTTTTAGTGAAACACCCAACAATATTTTTTCTTAACTTTGCAGGGATTTCGACTTACAATGTGGTTGGGCTCGTAAAGTTTTG
Organism: Ixodes persulcatus; assembly: GCA_013358835.2. Taxonomy (NCBI): domain Eukaryota; kingdom Metazoa; phylum Arthropoda; class Arachnida; order Ixodida; family Ixodidae; genus Ixodes; species Ixodes persulcatus. The sequence goes on along the minus strand of JABSTQ010008744.1, from coordinate 83,368 downwards.
TTCAATTTAAATAATTAAAAAAAAACTAAAAACTTTTGAAAATTTTAACATTTTTGTTATTTTATCAAAAAATATCTAATTGCTCCGGGGACTTAATAAAACATTTTACCGGCTACCCTGCATGTATATAATCCATAAAAAATGTTTAAACCCACTCAATTAAATATCTCGCAGTAAACAAAAATCTTGAATTTGCAAAAAAGTGCGTTTTGACGCATAAACAGCCGTTTATTTCAGCCTGAGCTGGTCCAAGTAAAACTACCAAACATGATGGGTTTGGAAGAACAATTGATAATCTTTTTATTCTGAAAGTTTAATAAAAGTAAGTTTTGTTTAAAGCGAGAAAACAATTTTTGAAGTTGAACTCTCGCACCACAATCCGGCGTTTTCTTCTTAACGCCTCTTCGCCGCACAGCACGCCACCTGCGACGATAGCTGACACGATTAGGTCCAAACAAAGTAATAATCGGAGGTGCCGCCAGCGCGTAGCAATAGCAGGCACGTTGTGCCATTTGTACCCGAGGGCGGCTCGAAACGCGATGCCTAATACGGGCGGCATCAGCTGACGTGGACTTCTCCTAAGAGGGAAGCGCGATAATATCGTCTCAAAATCTAGCTGTCAAGCATACTGCGGTGAAAAGCGGAACTATTCAGCGACGCAAGAATTTGCCATTTCAAAGCCGATTCGAGGCTCATGCCAAACGAGGCATGAGCCTCGAATGGCGCGCTTTCGTTAACACCACATCGCCTCGTCGTTTGAGATTGCCTGTTCACGGGGCTTTTGTGTTGATGTCTACATCTGTCATGACGTCGAGAAGAGAGAGTGATTGCGATGTGTACGTAAGAAACAGCCAGTGGATGCTCTTACCTGGCAGCGCTAAGCATTTGTTGATATCAAGACAGTGGAAGACCACAGGAGGACATAGCCGCGCAAAACGGTCAAAATAGGAAAAGCCATAAAGCAACAAGAGTAGAAAAAAGCCTCTTCACACCAAGATATACCCGACAACTCGAGGTCCTGCTGTCTACCGGCGTGCGCACACCGTGACACCGTCGCACGCTTTGCCGGGCTCGACAGTGGCGTGCTGGGCAGAGAAGAGCCACAAGGAACGACGCCAGGTTGCTGCGCGAAAGCTCAACTTCAAAATGTTTTTTTCCTCTTTAGAACAAATTTACTTCAATTAAACTTTCAAGAACAAAAGGAAATACACTCTTTTGTAGAAGTCACACTGTTACGTATTTTTCTTTGGGCCACCTCAAGACAGAATTGATTGCATTTTAAACGGCAAAACGCAATTTTGCACAAGTTTAGTTTTTTTTTCTGCAAGATATTTAGTTGTACGGCCTGAAAACTTTTTTGTGTGTACAGCATTCCTACAGGGCTGTCAATAAGAGTGTTTACAGTCGCATGCAGCAAAGCCATAGCTTGAAAGAAAACTATAAATATGCTAAAATGCTCATATATTCCCTATTTTTTAAAACTGCTTCGAGCATACCAAATTCCATGACCATGATCCTTATTACATAGCAATCCAAATACCCTATGGTTTTTAGGCAGAAATATTCTAGTGTTCCGTAAACAAATCTTACTTTTCATCAATTATTGAATGACTCCTAGTTCCACCCCCCTTTTACTAGGTCAAACCGCCATCACCCCATGAAATTTGTTTTTCGTCAAAAATATGTTAGAGGGGCACCACAAACGTTACGGTGAAGAGCCATCAATTTTATTGTAGGAATAAGAGGTGGCCGTGGGACCTTTGGCATGGCATGAAGAAGTCCTCATCACTTGATGCAGCCCGTCTTTTAGGCATCGCGTTTCGAGCCGCCCTCGGGTACAAAGGGCACAACCGGCCTGCTATTGCTACGCGCTGGCGGAACCTCCGATTATTACACGATGCCCGCCGTTTCTTCCCTTGCAGCTGAAAAGACGGACAACAGGGAAGCGGCAGTAAACTCCGTTTTTTCTTTGGACCTAATCGTGTCAGCTATCGTCGCAGGTGGCGTGCTGTGCGGCGAAGAGGCGTTCAGAAGCGACGCCGGGTTGTGGTGCGAGAGTTTAACTTCAAAAATTGTTTTCTCACTTTAAACAAAAATCACCTTGAATAAACTTTCAGAATAAAATGCTTATCGATTGTTCTTGCAAACCCATAATATTTTCTATTTTTACTTGGACCACCTCAGGGCGAAATAAACGGCTGTTTATGCGTCAAAACGCACTTTTTTGCAACTTCAGGATTTTTGTTTACTGCGAGATATTCAATTGGGCGGTTTTAAACAATTTTTATAGATTATACACCTGTAGGGCAGCCGGTGAAAAGTTCTATTAAGTCCCGGGAGAAATTAGATATTTTTAATAAAATAAACATGTTAAAATTTTAAAAATATTTTAGTTTTTCTTTTTTAAATAATTAATTTAAACAAAACTTAATAAGCCCAACCACGTTGTAAGTAGAAAGCCGTGCAAGTTTAAGAAAGAAATATTGTTAGGCGTTTCACTAAAAAAGCTGATTTTTCATCAATTATTGTGTGATGCCTAGTTTGACGCTGTTTTTAAAAGCTAAAACCGCGCTCGCGTCATCAAAATTTTTTTTTCGCCAAAAATATTTTAGGCCATGGCTACAGACATTGCGGCAAAAGGCCATGAATATTTTTTTTAGAAATCGGAACGGGTCGAGCGCAACGTCTGGGACGTTTGACATGGAATGACCCATGACGGTAATGAGAGATCACGATAAAGAGTACTGCGATTGATCGGTCACAGGGAGCAGGCGACAAGGTCTGGCGGCGGCGTGAAGTCGGCTAGCAATAGAAACGGGGAAGTTCTTGTAGGGATGCATTACCTGCTGGAGGACGGGAAGTGTAAACGAGACATCAAAATCCGTTGTATTGGTATCCAGGGTTCGATGGAAATTGTGCTGGCTGACCAATTCGATTTAGACAGTAGCGAGCAATATGGCCAACATCTTCGTAGTGCAAGCATATCGGCTTGTTATCAAGGGTTCTCCATGTCACGGTAAGCTATTTATCGAGTTGTCGTTGTGCCGGTGATTGTCTGGTGGTGGTCGGAACCGCGGTCGTTGGTGGGTTTGAGAATGTCTACTCACTTTCAGTCGGATAACGCTTTGCACGACGGATGTGGAAATGGCTTGTTCCGGATCAGCCAAAGAACGGACAGAAGCTTCGGCCGGCATCATAACGTTTTGCTCTCGGCGTAGAAGTTTGGTCATGTGGTTGGGAATGGAGCAAGTGTCCAGACACGAAGATGTTGCGGTCGTGTTGGGTAGCCAGACAAATTGGTGAGCAATGCGGCGACTTTTTGCATCTTCGAAGCGTCGGCATTAGCTTACAGCCTGGTCGATCGTTGTGCAGTCCTTAAATATGAGCTGTTGGAACGCGTCATCAACGATTCCCTTTAGAATTTGCGAAGTATGCTCAGCGTCAGGGATCTCCGGGTATAATCTTCGGCACAGAGAGAGGTTGTCTGAAGTGTAACTCATGTACGGCTCGGTAGATTAGTGGTTCTCAAAAGGGGGGTCCGCAATCCCTCTTCGCAATCTCTCTTCCGACAATAAAAGTTGTCGTTTATCAATTGTTGTTGTCGAATATGACAACAAAACAAATCTGCTTTATACCAGCGCTTAGTTATATTCCTTTATTAAATCACTATCATAACTAACCAATACTTTTCCTTCCCCTTACCACGAACGGGGTCCTCCATCTTTTCCGTCGATCCACAAGGGGGTCTGCGAAACATCAGTGGTTGAGATACACTGCGGTAGATCATTGGACGCTCGAGGCTTGCTTTCTTTTGGCCGCAAGCTTCCGTCCAGTTAGACGGCTGAAGAGGTCAATCAGCTTAGTCTTGCAGATATCTCATGATGTGATAATCTCCTCGTGCGTGAGGAACCACACACGGGCCGTGCCCTTTATATAGAATAACACATTAGCCAACTATATTGTGTTCTCCCACCTGTTGTGCGTGCTTATGCGCTCAAAAAGGTCGATCCAGTCTTCTACGTTTTGGTCACCGGAACTTGTGAAGAAGCCTGGGTCCCGGTGTCGAGCGATGACGATCGGCGGTAGTGGCCTGACTGGTAGGCCCTTGGCTTGTTCGTCAACAGGCATGCTTACGGTCGGAGGCAGCCGGCGGCTGCGGAGTTCCAGGTCGAGGGAAGAGAGAGATTGGGGAACGTACCTCCGCCAAAGTATTACGGGAATAAAATTAATAAATTACCAGATTGACCAATAAAATGGTTTTCGACAAACCTCCTTGTCCTTCTCTTCTTTTCACTGACAGCCTTCTTTTTTCTTAACCATAGCAATATTTATTTTTGTCCCGAATACCCGAGTATCCCGGATAAGATCCTATGAAGGAAATATTCATAAAATGCTGTATTTTCTTACTCAATTTAGCGTATTTTTTACTTGTGATTGTTCAATTTTTTAATCAAAAAAGATGGACATGTACATGAAAACGTCGATATATTCTAAATAAATCTCTCATTTATTTGTCAAATTCAAGCCAAACCACACTATGAGGAAGTGTTGACAATTAATCTGGCAGAAACGAATGGCTAAGCCCCACTTGCATCTTAACATCAATCTTGAAATATATCGTATTTTCGCATGTACCAGTTTATTATTCAAAACCATAGATTACATTTTTTTAGACTATTCCGAGGTCTTTTTATACGAAAGACACAAATATATATAAAAATAGCCTTTTGAGGATAATTGATATTGAAATTTGAACTTTTAGAGTAAACCTTTTTGTTTTTGGTAAGGTAACATTTTGTCTGTGATTATGTTGTACATGTTGAATAGGTAATTGTTTAAGCTTTCATTTGATATACAAATTATGTCATAAAATTGAATGTTGCAAAAGTTGTCTGCATCTAAACCTGGTAAATTGTTGTCAAAAAGCAAAATTCTAAATTTTGTACCAAAATAAAAAATATATAAACAATTTACTCGTTTAATGTAGTTCAGAGGTCATGTAAAATTTTATTTGCGATGCAAAAGGTATCTGAATTTGGTAAAGCTTTCAAATCCGCGACTTATAATAATCACCCAGAAAAAAAAATACGCCTTTGGTTCTGTCGAAGTAAAACAACTTGAGAACTAAACATATGACGCAAAAACGTGTTTTTGTTTCATCCTCGTATCTGCCCAGCAAATATATATCTTTTCAAACTTTTTTTTTTGTTTCGGCCATGATCCCTTTTTGCTTCCACGATTTGAAATGAAATCGCCCCTAGGTAACCAAGTTGCACGTACAAAAACGGTAAGTGTGCCATCGTGGTGGGGTCACGCCCCAGAAGTTTGGCGCACAGATTCTTCTCATCCCTTCTAAATCACAAAATGTACCGTATGTCCCAGCTCTGCGTCTTCATCATGTGAGAGACAAAACATTCAAGACACAATTGGTAGCGGCCTATACCTTCGAAGTTCTACAATTCATGAAATGCAGTATTTAGGAGCGATTGGTTCAATTGTTTGGGGGCTTTGTTGGAGGAGTTAAAGTTCCCATGAAACGAATTTTGGGTTGGATTAAATCATTTTAGATTGGGATTTTACTAATAGCACATGGTTCAGTGGGCCAAAAAAAAAAAAGGGTAGAAAGTCAAAAGCCTCACTTTCAGTGCGAAAATTTGAAAAACATTTGACGAGTGTGTGCCAGTGTTAAGTCGTAAGTACACAAGCGGTGGAATATTTTGTTCCGAGAGGATCTCTGCAATTTTATTGATTCCTAAATGTATACGGATTATTTACCGGACTTTAGGTAATGCATGCCAAATTCATATGTTTGATATGGTTTTCGGTAGAAAAATAATAAAATTTTAATCATTGAAATTTCAATATGCAATGATCAACAATACTTGTTTTGGTAAGGAAAACAACTAAAAAAACAGTGTCATTGCTTGTCAAAACAAGCTGCCTTTTGCACCGTTTTGTGGAAACAAAATAGTAAGAACGAGAATGAGCATGTATATTGACGGAACATTATAGGAAATGCGAGCCAGATTTTCGTGTGGTCAACTAAATTGCGAACATTTCTAAGTTGCAAATTTTCCGAAATCGCTGCAAAATATATGGTATTTAAGTATTTGAGTGAATTAAGAACTATTGTGCAGGCGGCCTGCTCTATATCTCCAACTTTTGCTAGGCTGATGGACAGTGTACAAACGACTTACACTGTGAGATTTGTTTTCTATTCCTTTTTATTAGAGTGCATTATTTTAAAAATGCCTTGAGCATTAGTTTCCCATAAAGAACGGATGAGGGACCTCGGCAAATGGAAAAGCTCAAATGTATCGAACTTAGATAATATTAAGGCTCCAATTTACTCTGTGAAAGTGGTTGGACAGGGAAGCTGTTGTATCACCTGCAACGGTTGTTCACTGCACTATACATTCCTCTTTTTATGCAAACGCCACTAGGTGGTGCTACACTCTGTGACGTCCCAGATAACTTCCGGTTTATAAGAAGAATTAAGAAAGGCCACCTAAACACCGCTGCTTGAAATGTAGATGAAACGTTCAACCACCAATTCTTCAGGTGAAAGCCAAAAAAACGAAGGAGTGTGAGATCTGTTTAAATGTTTCGAGTAGTTTTGTAAACCAACTTGCCTCCTCCAAGATATAATATTGTACAGCCAAAGGCCTTCCTTAAATCCCCAACTTTTTGTCCGTGTAGCTTATATACTTTCTAGCACTCGTGACATAAGCAATCGCAACAGGCTTGCAAAGACAGTGCGGCCGGAAGTCGCTTAGGTCGCAAGCGACAGTCCATGTTGGAAAGCAGCAAAAGGGTCTATACCAAATGATTGACGAAAGAAAGGTAAATGCACTGCACCAAAACGTTTTTATATATGAAAGTCTTCGCACGCTTCCGTTGCCGCTCTAGCTTATGCAACCGCAATCTTTGAAGAAAAACGCATGCGGGTAACACTACGTGTGTCGCATTGTTAGCGGGGCTAGTGGCGTCACTCCCCACTTCGTACTCTGCCGTTGCCGCGGCTGCTTATGACACCGGAATCTTTAATAAGAACCGCGTGCGAGGAGCGCTAGGTGCTTATGATACATCACGTGGTTTTGACACTTATTTTGTAATTTTTTTTCATTGAAAGAAGCGTCAAAACCACATGATAAGGAATAAGGCGCGCGCGAACGGTGATAAGGCGCGTGTGTGGGATTTCTGTTGACTACTGTTTTGTTGACGGAGACGAAAAAACCGGAACAACAAGTCATATACAGCTTCGTTGGAAAAATACAGCCTACTTTGTGGCACAGAGCATGATAAAGCGTCATGCTTAGAAGTTATGAGGTGTCGACGCAATAGAAGTCATAAGGTGCCGTATCTTTTCGGGTGACCAAAGTATTTATTCGCGCATTAGCCCTTTTTAAATACGTTTGTAACCATCTAAGATGCCGCAGTTACTAATAACTGCATATGAGTAATATCAGGTTTTAGTTCGTATCTAGATAAACAGAAAATGCTGAACGCGATAGGGTACCCCGTCAATCAACAGCACCCTTTTTTTTTGCACGTTGTTTTCCTCCTGAATAATCAGTAGAGAACACATTTTTCGGCTTTTGCTCCTGAACACATGTGCATTTACAGTGTAAGACGTTAAAAGCGTCCAATGTGCTTCAAATCTGCGGCATATATTTTTAACGCACGGGTTATTTTTGTTTCCCCAGCTCTGCGGTTCCAGTAGGTCCGAAACTATTAAAACACTAATGTAACCTCATTATTTTGCTGTTTGTCTGTGGTGATGCCTGACATTGATGTCAGGCATCACCACAGTGTGTTGCTGCCGTGAACACCATGCCCGCGATGACGTTTTCTTCCTCCACGGCTTGGGTCACTGGTGGTTCTGCTTCCTCATTTTTCTGCCCCCCTTTCTTCGCGCGGCTTCCTTCATTGTCGGGACAGGTCGCCGGAGGCACCTCTGCTTGAGTTGTGTCGACTACCGCCACCGCGCTAGACTCTATTTGCGAACCGCGTCGCTTTGCGGAGATTTCACAACAAATTAGCGTTCGCTTCTTCGGCGCTTTCCTCGGCGGCTTGAACGAAGCCGAAGTCAAGTACTTCGGACAGTTAAAAATATCGATGGCGCCGCATCTGCCCACACTACTGAACTTTTCGGTGCGTTCAGCGGAACGTTTCCTTTATGTTACACGTATAGGTCTTGGAAATTAGGTGTGGGCTGAAAAGTTTTTCGCAAATACAATCGCCGGGCTGTAGCTTGCGGTCGGAACGCTGAATGGCGCGATCCCATAATACGAGGCGATCGTGGTTTGCAGGTACTGTTAATAAGGAGACTTGCTCCTTACACGAACGATACCCAAAGCAAACCTTCGGTACAAAACATTTCTTGCCCATTTCGAGGCGCTTGACACATGGAGATCGAGAGATCCTGGCATGCAATCACACGAGTGGCGAGAAAGTCGAAACTGGCGGTTTACCGGTTTATCACGAAACTTTCTCTCTTTCACGCCATTTTCTGAATTACGAGAAGCCAGTCAAATGCGCGAAATCTGCCCAAAAGTACGGGGAGGGGCCTTGCGCATCACTGCGTTTCGGGCGGTGCCGTGGTGGAAGGCATACACTTTTCGATAAGCATTCATGAAATGTCAATCTTCCACCCAAATCCGACCAGCTACAAGCTTGTTCGACCTTTGAACGTTTTATGACAGGAAGGCGGTGTGTGATTGCGTCCTTTCATAACGTGAGCGATGTTTTAAAATATCGTGCAACTTTCTCTCAAGCAGGCGAAGCGGACGTCGTCTGCTCCCCGTTGCCCCCCAGCTGCAGCGCCACTGCATCCGCCCGGGGAGAAAAACTCATGGGAGCGAGAATAGAGGCGAATACAATCTCGTCGCGCGCTCGCAGGGGAGCTTAGAACTGTCTTCCTCTAACCTCCTTTCTTACACCGTGGTGGCAACCAATAGACGGATGACTGGTCACACGACCACGTAGGTTTCATGTGGGCCGAGCACGCCAACGTTCGATGTTCATCCGATTCGACAACCTTATGTTTTTCCGTCCCTTCTCGCCAATTTTCAGTCTCTTCTGGACCACTCAGTCCTTCCAGATAGCTGGCGGCAGGCACTGGTAACTCCGGTTTTCAAGGGAAAGGGCAAGTCACACTGGGATCTAGCCAGCTACCGTCCAGTATCTGTGACTTTAATTCCGTGTCGTACCCTGGAACGCATGGTCAACAAGCACCTACACTCACCCCGGAATCGTCTCCAGCTCATGCCTTCGACGCAGCACGGGTTCCGGCACTCCCGCTTTTGTGAAACTGCCCTGGCCACCGTTTCCTATTACATAAGCAACAACCTAGATGGTCTTGTTCTCACCGACGTTGTCCAGTTAGACTTCCGCAACGCCTTTGACACCCTGGATTACGCCTTTCTCGTCAGGAAGCTGTTCGACTGTAGGGTGGGCGGCGGTCTACTGCACTTGGTTACTGCCTTCATTACTGGTCGCAGTTTCTTGGGTAGCGTACACGAGCTCGGTGTCTCACACTTTCAAAGCTTCTTCGGGAGTTCCTCAAGGATCGGTTTTAGGTCCAACGCTTTTCAATCTGTATGTCCGGGATATTCCCCAATCAGATAGGGTACTTACGGTCCATTATGCTGATGATACTACGTTGGGTAGGGGGGTTCGCTCTGCTGCCAATGTTGATATTCCGCAGGCTCAGCTGGACAGGGTGGCTCTGTGGTCCACAAATAATCATCTCAGTCACTGTCACGGCATGTGCGCTGTAATGCGGATTCGCTCCGCCAGGAACGTTGATTCTCCACATTATTCCATTGGAGGCTTTACTGTTCCACCCGTACAGGTGCTCAATATCCTAAGCGCCTCCTTCACGCCTACTCCCGATTTTAGTCACCATGCGGATACGGTCCTTGGTAAGGCTCGCAGTTTACTGGGCTTCGTGTCCATATTCTCACGACATTTTGGACGAGATACTCTGAAGACTCTGTACAGTGATTTAGTGCTTTTTCAATTAGAATACTGCTCCTCTATCTGGAGCCCTCACAAAGTGCAAAACATGAAGAGGCTTGAGGAACTTCAGCGCCGTGCGACTGGTATGCTGGTCAGTCGTGATCAGTCTATGGACTATGAGGCGCGTCTTCGGTCGGTTGGCTGGCACAGCCTGAGTTGTCGCCGCACAGTGTCGCGAGTCTGCCTCCTCGCTCCTGTGGCCCGTCTCTGGACGGTTCATACTTAGCCACAGTGACGCGCGTCTCCAGCCGAACAGGCCTCCGTCTGTCTCCCTGTCTTTGCTCCCACTAGGCGACATGAGGCCTGCCTTTTCCCTTCAGCAGTGGGTGCATACTTGTCTTTGCCGGGACATGTGCGCCCACCCTTGCCTGGGTCTGGTGACGAGCTCCGTGACTTTAGTCGGAGCGTGTCGCGCGCGCTCCGTACTTCCTATAGAGTCGCTTGATCAGGACCTTGAGGGCTTGTTCGCACATTTGCGTCGGGTGTGCTGAGCTCTCAGGGGGGGGGGGCGGGGGGGGGAGGGGGTCTGACTGGTTTGTTGGGCAGGTCCCGGCTGGGGCCGGCTCCAGTTGGTTCCGGTTGGGAGCTGTCCGGTGGACCGGTTGGATTTGTACCTCTGCTGCGTTGCACTGTGTGGCGCTGCGCACTCTGCGCGTGTATGTGGGCCGCCCTTAATTTGCGTGTCCAATGGCCATATTTTGTCCTTTCTGTATTATTTGTTTGTCCACGCCTAAAACATGAAACTGTTGTGTGTTCTGTTTTGTTTTGTGTGTATTCATTAACTCACGGAATGTTGGCTCGCAGGCGCCTCAACGCATGGGTATGTAACCTTACTGCCAGCTGCGCACGCTTCTCGTGTTCTACTATTTTGTGCAAATAAAGATTGATTGATTGATTGATTGATTGATTCATTCATTCATTCATTCATTCATTCATTTTCGAACTATTAACGCAAAGTTCGCCAAAGCTTGACTGGATATTGTTGTATATATATATATATATATATATATATATATATATATATATATATATATACTGTCAAACATAAAACGCGCTTCCGTATCACACATTTTTCCACAATTTCTTTCTTCAAATATTTGTGTAGAAGTCGGTCAAGACTGTTCAAAGGCCAAACTTCATTGAATTTTGAGAAATGTTGAAAGGTGCGAAGAACCCGTGGAAACTTGAGGTGAGACAAATGTTAACGACAGCCCCCCAAAAAACAAAACAAAAAACGGTCGGTTATAAAGTCTTGCTTTGGCCACCAATCGCACATGCGCAACGCAGATTAAAGGAATTGACGTAGCGCGCTGCCGCGGACGTCTGCCCAAATCCGCCGATTCCGGTGTAGCGGTTTCGGCAAGTTTGGGAACACTTCATTGGGTCGGCGATTTCAAAGTGTATGAATTAAAGATAACCATCATTATGTTTCACATAATAATTCCTGTTGTTTTGTATATGCAACTACAACTAAAGCAAATATAAGAAAATTATTCATTTTATAAAAGAAAATAGTTCGTCATATTGCGAACCTTAGGTACCTTTCTTGGGAGCGAAGTTCTTTTCTCTACTACAATGTTAGCAGCCTAGAACAAGTCCATGACTTCTGTATTCTCTGCTTATTTTACTTCTCTTCTTCTATGTTTAAAGACTTCTTCAGCGGTAGTGTATCATTAAAACCCGAACCTGCTACATTAAGCACATGTAAATCCAATGCCTGGTTCCTTCTCAAGTTCTTTGAAATTATATATGACATTCATTACTACTCGACCTAGCATTTCTTCTTAATCGACACGAACATATAGACTACTCCAACTTCAAAGAGATGCTGAACCGAAATTTGGATTTCCCAAAATAAGGTAGCAGGAGTGTTCAACGGGGCGCTACAAACCCCAAAACATCACTCTTAAAGCGATATCTCGAATGTATGGGCGCATTTTTGTAAAATAAGGATGCTTTTGAAGATGCGACAACTTTTAGCTCATAGCGTTTTCTCTCGAAAAATAAAATGAATTGATTTGAACCGCGTCTGCCAGCGGAAACTCCGCGCTCCAAAAGGGGAGCGTTGGCGCGCTCTAAATCTTCTTGCGCTTGCCCTCTCGGACACTCCTCGTGCTTCGGAGTTCACGAGGTCTTATTTATTGCGTTTAATGTTCCTAGCATTTTTTTCAGCGTTTAGTTTATGTTTATTTTACCATATGTTATTTAGTTGTTGTTTTTTACACTAAAATCATAGAGGGCGTCAAACGTAAGACACCTGCTTAGGCTTTTAAAAGGAAGGACAACATCATAATAAAGAGCAGCGAAGCAAAATCACATTCACAACCACTGCCTAGAAAGTCTCGTGAAGCAGACAACTAAGTATTAGGTGTTTAAAATAACGACTTGAAACTTTTCGTGGCTTGAGTTCGTGCTAAGTTTAGGAATATGTTTTTTGTTTTTCGTGTCTAGGTTGTTAGCTGGTGTGGCCAATTATTTTCGCCTGACAGAAGCAAGCTACATTTTGGTTCTACGACCGAAGCCGACTGGCGCCGGCTGTAAAAAAAAGAGGTTCAAGAAATACGTTCTTACTGCCTTGCACATACCGTGTGTTTACTTGACTTATCGACGTCGGTGGAAAATTCTGCAAGCTTTTATTTTTGTGATAAGACAGAAAATATTTATTCCCAGAAATATAAGGCGAATACCACAGTAAGAATATTAGTAATTTTGTTATTATATTTTTTTTAAGGAGTAGGCAACCACGACTGTGGTTGCCTACCCGACTTCCAACGGTGTGAGATTGTTAAGCGTCATAGGGACCAGCTTACTCGGCAAATTCTAGAGGCTGTTGAGATAGCGAGGTTGGGTGCAGCATGTGTAAGCAGTCCTTCTGTGGCCCTATCTGACAAAGAGATGAATTTTCTGGTTCCCTGACCTGCTCGTTTTTTAGCACGTACTCTGTACGGCTGTGTCATGGCGCATTTTTCATTTTTTATTGTTTTATTTTTATTGGTGATGTATCACATGGGCTGAATTGTTTCTTCTCTTTTGTTCGTGACTCCGCAAATATATGTTGTGATTTTGCGTTCAATAAACTCAGTTGTAAGTCAGCGCTACGTCCGTGTCACTTCTTTGTCTGGTCCTCGTCTCTTCGCGCTGTTTTTAATTTCGATACATAAAAAGTAACAAATTATAATTCATCTGTTACTAATAGCGGATTACTTCCCAAGTCTACAAATGTCACAAGCATGAGAGTTCGAGGTTGCTGCTCCGAAGCGTTCTTCCGCAGAACGAGCGCTCGCGCTAAACATGCATGTCTCAAAGCCAGGAGAACGGGCAAGTTCGCACTTGTAGCTTTGCTCTTAGCTCTTAAGCACCCGTTTTCGGCTTAAGCGATGTCGGCGTCGCCGTCGGCGTCAGCCTAAGCACGCGTTGCATTATGGGACGCTTCCCATAATGACATATTCATTACTGTGTGTGACCCCACGAGGGTCACGAGTGACGTCACGAGGGTCACCAGGGTCGCGAGTAACGCCCCGTGTGACGTCCTGAGGATGACGTCACATGGCGCCTCGTGACTTTCCGCTAAATTTAGCGAAAAAAACTATCCGCTAAATTTATCGAAAAAATTTTCCTGCCAAATTTGGCGTAAAAGTGTTCCCGCTAATTTAGCATATACATTTCCCCGCTGTTTAGTGGAAACATTTCACCGCTAACTTTAGCGGGAAAATTTCCCCGCTAAATTCAGCGGAAAAAATACCCTGCTAAATTTAGCGGAAAAATTTCCTCGCTAAATTTGGCCAAAAAAGTTGCCCGCTAGCGAAACATTTCCGTGCTAAATTTAAGACGACAAATTGCCCGCTAAATTTAGCGGAAACTGTTTCCCGATAAATTTAGCAGATAAATTTCCCCCCTGTGTAGCTTAAAAATTTCACTACTCAATTTAGCAGAAAAAATTCCCCGCTAGATTTAGCCGAAAAACTTTCCCTCTAAATTAAGCCGAAACTTTTTACCGCTAAATATAGCGGGATAATTTCCCGCTGAATTTAGCGGAAAAATTTCCCCGCCAAAATTAGCGGGGAATTTGTTCCGCTATATTTAGCGGGAAATTTGACGAAAATTTCCGGCTAAATGGGAGGGGATCAGGAGAGGAGGAGGAGAGGTTATGGAGGGGAGAAGGGGCATGCCCTCCCCTCCGTACACTCCCCTCCTCCTCCTCAAGTGCTGCGCTCTAATTCGGTATTACACGGGATTGTATAGGTCTTTCATTTTTTTTATAGCCCACTCTGCCACCGATTTCCCTTTTGCTATTAGAAAAAGCTGCTAACTGATGCTTGCTTTGCAGGTTCTGAAAATATCATTCATATAATATTAAGTAACATTGGCTTAGCCTTGCCATACTTGTTTTGTAAATGGGCTTTATGACGTCTTAGCGGTGCAAGTAAGGGATGCATGTTTCTTTTGAAACCGACGCGGATGATTTGTGTTTCGATTTTTATCATTACACAAAAAATTATATTACAAAATTGAAGTAGTCAAGACTCCAAGAAGACGACATAATATATGCATTATTGAATTACATGAAATGATAAAGTCGACTGAGAGCAAAATTATTTTCTAAGAGAAATCCTTCAGCCTATTTAGCGAGAGCAGGATTGGCTCGAAACTGTTCTTCCAGGCAAATTCGTAAGATAAAAATAATAAGAAAAATACCTCAAAGATCACCCTAAGAATTAGTAGCGTTTTATACAGACACGTTAAAGGGGTACTGACAGGTCAAAATAATATATACTATATATATATATATATATATATATATATATATATATATATATATATATATATATATACGACGTATATATATATCCGTACCGATTTAAAACGATGCCTGGACATTTTACTAGAAATTTGAAGGTTGGGAACTTAGTATTTGTGAAGTAAAAAAAAAACAATTTTCAAAAGCTGAATTTAAAATACTCGCGCGATCCGCTCCAGTGCAGTGACATGCAAGATTGAGTCGTCCCGCAACTCGAGTTTCTCTGACGCCTCCAAACCGTCCCGACCCGAAGTGTCCTGTTCACCCGCATCCCGCGATCTACCACTCTTCTCCATGCGTGCCGTCTATTATCGCTGTGAGCGGATGACGCTTCAGTTTCAGAGTTTGAACTTCTTTTAGGGCCCTTTCAGCGATCTCAAATTCTTAGAAAGGATTTGAGGTCGAAGAGGACGCGCAAGTGACTTTTGTGAGCGACGTTAGAGGCTACGTCGCGCCGGTTCTGGGTGAAAGGCTGCCCCGGCATAGTCACAAAAGAAAATATGGTACGCAGACACCAATCCCAGTTGTTTTGACCGTTTGACGATTTCCTTTTCGAAGTCTGAGAGGACGTCGGGCATCTAAAAAAGAGAACTTCGTCCGATTCCCTAACTCGCCGATCATTCTCAGTGCGACATGTGCCGAGCACCCACATGTTTTTCGAGGAAGGATAAAAAGCCAGGAGGGGACATCATTTCGGCCTCCGATTTTCGGCATTTCAAAAAGTGCGTTTGCAATAGACCCTCTCTGGAATTCAGTGCCATCTGATGACTCAAATGGCAGTTTAACTTTTACCGTACTAATGGCGGCAAGCAACTTGTGGTCTGCAGTATTTTTTGGGGCACCGTCACTTTTGCAAATCAAAGGTAAAGGAGAGTGCGCGCTTCACTGTGCAGTTCGTCTTCAATATTTTCAGTGTCAATGGGGGAAAAGGTGCAACCAGTCAGAACGAAGCGCCAGCCCACATAGATGCCTTGATAAAAATCTATACAGCAAGGGGCTTTGAAGCCGAGTGTGTGCTACTAACAAATTGACTGGGCCCGAGTTAGAAAAGAACGCTTACGCAGCACTTGCATCCAACTCCTGCTTCACGTCGCGCTAACTTCTAGAATGTATAGGCATCCAATCATCTGCTTGAGCATTTTTAACTTCTTCCTTCATCACTAAACAGAAGGCCGCCATTAGTATAACACATATGCCATTTTTTAGATGATGATAGTAATAGTGGTAAAAGTTTATTTTCGCTTCATTTTACAAACATGTGAATCCGTCTCGCGAAAGCACTTTTGTGCTTCTGTGTGAGTACGGGCAGTACACTGGAGTGCACTTGACAAAAAAAAAAAGAAACTACAACAACAGTAAAATAAAATACGCCAAACGGGGCAGGTCCGCCGTTGAAATTATACAATCAAGAATCATTGACAGTGAACGGGGCAAATTATTTCCGAACAAAACCATACATACATTTTATTTTTACATTGCAAAATCGAAAAGAAGTTGATGAAAGCACTACGAATTCATGTTATGACGAATCATAAATAAATCAGCAACACATACTCGGTATTTATATGCGCGTATATTGACACAATTTCATCATTTCTCTTTTTGCTATATTAAACGACGGGAGGTTCTGCAGATTATCCGGTAGTTCGTTGAAAAGACGTGGTATATAATATTTCCTTAGCCACTTTACATAATTTGTATATATTCTCAGAACAACAAAATTTTCAGTTTTTCTGAGTTGCTTTTGCCTCGTTGCCTCTGGCTTAGAATCCTGTGTATTGTAATATTTGGTCAGAATAACAAACCTCAAAAGATTGTCTATTGGCAATCAACTCAGGTCGCAGAGATGTTCTTCAAATGCAATCAAAGTTTCCAGACTGAATTCCGGAAAGGGTTTATTGCTTTAAAACAAAAAATATTTTTGAATGCCGCTATAAATATTATAAAATTGTCGCTTACAATGCTTTTAAATTTTATATTTGATTACTTCACAAATAAAAAAACGCGAGGAGGTGAGAAGAGGGAGAGAAAAACGTCAAAGATAAAAAGGTGCGCGCGCGCGTGGTAAAACATTTTTCGCGTTAGGTACTTTTTTGCGTGTCTATGACTACAACTTGTATCGTTTAAGACAACAACAAAAAACATGACTTTTGGGGTGTCAGTACCCCTTTAAAATGTCCCCTCCTGCACCTCCCGCATAGTTTCGACTCCTCTGGTTCGCAGTTTAGGTGACACAGCGCCCGTGTTAAACGCAATGTTAGAAGTAAATTCAAATTGGGATTGGGTTTAGGCATCGCACTCCGAACAAGTCGTTAGGCCTAACCTCTTGATTCTCACTACTCCTTCGCGTGCTTGCACGTCCCGCCCGTCGACACACTGCTTTGAGCAGCAGGTATACTTCGCTTTCCCCTGTTCCCTGCACTAGCCAAACAGAACGCGCCTCTTTTCGAGACCCACTCAAAATATTTATGTTCAATTCACTAGAACAATTTAGAAGACGCGTTAATGTAGATCTCAACATTTGATTTTTGTAGTTGGTCCTGCAGAGCGGTACTGACCACATATTTGCACAACAAGTATCTTAAGTCTTTTCCCTGAACTCAAGGTGGGTGATGGATAGGAATAAATGTCTTCTTGAATGAAAGGGTAAGTTATATAAAACTTCAACTTGAAACTCTAACCAAGCTTTAATAAAAGCGAAAATCCCGACGTTTCGGAACCAACTCGGTCCCTTGGTCACGGGTGCTGTAAAAACCAGTGAGATCGACCGCCTCCACACACATCTAAACTCCATCGAGCCAGCGATTCAATTCACGATTGAGCACGAATCAGATGGCTGTCTCCCCTTCCTAGACGTCTGCGCAGAGAAAAAGTCCGGCCGCCTGAACTTCCATGTGTATAGGAAGCCGACACACACAGGCCGATACCTGGACTTTTCATCGAACCACCCTAGGACACATAAGTCTTCCGTGGCTTTGGCACTCTTCAGACGGGCGATCACGGTCTGCACTTCAGAGGAGACGCTTCGAAAAGAGATCGAAACAATCAAACAAGACCTGCGGAAGAATGGCTACCCAGCTAGATTTATAAAAAGCACAATCAAGAAACTTCGACGCACCCCTTCAACTCAAGACGCCGCCCCTCCCTCCACCCGCGTGTGTGTACCCTACATCAAGGGCACAAGCGAGGTTCTCGCCCGAGTACTACGACAGTACGGCATAGCGGTATCCCACAAGCCAGTCTCGACCATCGGCGGCCTTCTCCCCCTACCAAAGGATCGCCCCCCGAGGGAGAGGGCTCAGGGACTGGTTTACAAAATTCCCTGCGGTGACTGCCCCGCGTCGTACGTTGGGGAAACGAAAAACTATCCGGAGCGCCTGCGGCACCACCGCTACGACATCGTGAAGAAGAATGTGGAGGGAAGCGCGCTGGCTGAACACGTCGAGAAGACAAACCACTCCATTGACCTCGACAACAGCTCCATCCTCGGAATGGAGAGAAACTGGCGAAGGCGTCTTCTGTTAGAGTCGTGGCATATCCAATGCACACGTGGCAATGTAAACCGGTCGACGGGGACCCTTCCCAGCAGCTACGTTTCGGGGTTAAGAGGGATAATCCGGAAAGCACCCGGGGGTGTTCGGGTTCGTGGGCAGGCCGTTCCGCGGGACAAAAACAGTCACCCGTGACCAAGGGACCGAGTTGGTTCCGAAACGTCGGGATTTTCGCTTTTATTAAAGCTTGGTTAGAGTTTCAAGTTGAAGTTTTATATATCATTCCTAACCAGACGGATGTCCGTCGAAAATGTTTACATTAAAGGGTAAGTTTGTAACTATAGTAATTGGAAACTTGTACAATATCGAATTTTAAGAATTATGGTTTCGTAGGGCTATTATAGGCAGTGTGGTATATTATATGAATCGCTCTTTTTTGGAGAATATGTGTTTGTTGGATATTTTTCATAGTCGTACTTCCCCATACTCAGAAGCAATAGCTATAATGAGCGTAAAACAATAGGTTTAAACAAGTATTATAACGGAGCTTGGAATTTCGTGACGATATCTGTATATCGTACCCACAGCCTTCGAGAGTTTTCTACACGTATATTGTGCCATCTCGTTCCAAACCATGTTGTTGGAGATAGTCGGAGAATTTACGCTCGACCTTCCCATAGTTTTGTTGTGACTCTCGTCAAATACTTTGACTAAAATATTTGTAGGGGGCGCTACGGGACGAGCAATGTCACCCTTGTGTACCGTTTCATCTCGAAACTAGAATCCGCCGTAGCGCGCCTGTGACGTTATTCGCTGGACTCTGCACCAGCTTCATATCCCAAGTGTCTGCGCCGCAGGTTATACTTCGTTTCACCTCAAGGCCAGACGTAGCCAACGCCACGACCTGATGGGACTAATCAGACAGCGTAAAAAGCTCACCATCATTGTGTTCGTCGTGTTTTTTTTTTGTATATTTTATATCACCGCTGATTTAATCATAAACAGAAAAGGCCTAGGGACTTTTGATGATGCCTGAGTGGTACCATCTGCTCATAGCGTCGGCTGAGTCTGGACTTAAGCTGAAACGAAGTATAGTAAGCAATGCGACGCAAGCGCAGAGCGGAGGGATCGACTTCACTAGCGCGCTTGGGCGGATTGGTTTCCGTTTGCAGCTGTGTACAAGGATTTCTTGTCCCGTACCGACCATTAAAATTGTTTAATCAAAATTTCGCGTCACGGCTGGACTACAAGGAGATCGAGTGTCGATTCTCCAACTGCATTGTGTCCTCAAAATTAAAAATTGATAAAGCTAATAAATATTTTAGTTTATTATCTAACCAATTGATTTCCCCGCAGGGGGCACCTGTGTTAGTAGATGTTTGGTGAGTGGCGTCATTATGGACCTCGAGTCATACGGGTTCGCCAGCCCACGCCTGGCTGTGCGTGGCCTTTCGCGTCCGGGGAAAAGGACATCCTAGTGGTTGACCCGAGCCTGGAGTAGGTTTGGACCCTTCAGGGCCCCCAGAGTGGGCAATACACCCTTCGTCCCCCGCCACTCGTAGACGGATGTCCTGGTAGGGCCCGGCAAGGATCATTCAGTCAGTCGCCTTTCTTTCACACTCCTGTTTGTCTTTTCTCTCCTTCTCCTCTTCTTTCTACTTTCACTTTCTTTGGTGGCAAGGGCTAACCTTGGCTGGCAATGGACCTCTGTCTGGACTCACCTTTGGGTGTAGTTCTCCGGCAGCACTGTTAAAGTAACGTCTCCAGCAAAGCCCTTTTTGTTATTGTGCGTTTCCTAACCCCTTGTTGGGCTCGGTGGAAGGCGGTGCGCCGCAAATTCTGAAAATGTTTTCCCTCCTATGGCGCCCCACCCCTCTAAACCCCGTTCAGGTCAAGCCTTAAAAAGGCGCTGTCTTGAACACAAAAACAACTGACACAGAATCTGTCATAGAAACCTTTACAAAGCTTTTTTGTAGTTCATTCGCTAGATTCACAAAAACTATTTTGTAAGTTGTCACATTTCGTAGTGGCTTAAGTGCTATAACACCTTATCGGCTTCTCCTATAAGGCAAAAACGTTGCACTCTGGAGACCTCCTAGTAGAGGTAAACACCAAAAAATAAAGCGAAGCACTCCCGAAGCTTACTACCATTTCTTGATTATGTTAAAGTGTTGGTCAGCCCTCACCGCACACTTAACACCATCAGGGGAGTTCTTTCGGAGGATGACTTCTTACATACTAGTGAGAAAGAACTCCTCGAGGGACTCGAAAGTGCTGGCGTGGTCAACATCAAGCGCATCATGTTTCAAAAAGATGGTAAGGAAATCACTCCAAAGCACGTCACCCTTACTTTTGAAAGACACACCCATCCGGAAATGATCAAGGCCTTAACTGCCGCGTGCGCCCTTATGTCCCCAACCCCCAGCGGTACTTCCCTTCCCAGCGTTTTGGTCACGGATGACGCAGCTGTTGAGAAAAGAAGACATGTGTAAAGTGCGGCAGCCACGACCAGGTAGCGGACGTCTGTAAAGGTGCAGTTTCCTGTCCCGCTCTTGCCCCTTGTGGCGACAAGAAAAAGAAATCCTCACCCTAATAGCCAAAGAAAACAACTCTTATACAAAGGCAAAGCAAAGATTATATTTCCTTTACAAAGGTACACATTTCGACGCGGTGCGTAGGGGCGCTCCACCGCGAAAATATTCGAAGGCTACACAAATCTCGCCTAAAGTTCTGGCAGAGGCTCTTCGGGACCTAACACCCCCCAGGGGCAGCAGCTCCCTCCCCCATCCCTTCCCCCCAAGTTCTGGTGTGAGCACACCAGCTGTCCCCCAGTCTCAGCACAGACAGGCAACGCCAGTGCCTGTCCTTACTCTGAGGTCTTCCCCCGGTGAGAAGGAGCGAGACTTTCGCCCCAGCTCACTGGAGAGTGCCTCCTTCCCCAAAGAGCGGCACAACTGTCATGCTGCTCCCCCCATACTCAACTGGCAGGAGCGGGCAGAGTGAAAAGACATTCCGCCCAGTACCCCCGCTGCCTCTTCGGCTGTTCGTGACCGGAGCCTGGCTCCCCGCGGCCCAAGCCAGCAGAAAACGCGGGCTAATACCAGCGGCCCACCTCAAGAGGCAGAGTTGTCCGTTGAGTTTGACGATTCGGCTGCTCTTACGTCCGACTCGGACAGTGTGGTGTGGCAGACGCAGACCCGTGCAACAAAGTACAAAAATCCGGCTAGTCCACCGAAGTAGTCCATGTTGTATCTTTTGCGAGTTTTAATCATTTTTCACTACCGAGTTTTATTGATTTACATTTTTCGATATAAACAAATTTTATAAATGGCAAACTTACATTTTTTGCAATCTACCTGCCACGGATTTTTCAGAAATATTGATGATATAAATCATTTTATGAATGAGCTCCGATCGATGGCTCTTGCTCTTCAGGAAACTTGTCTCCATGATCGTTCCCCTCATATCTTAAGACGTCACCGGATCTTTAGAAAATACCGTTTTAGTGATACCCTCCGGCAGCGTGGCAGTGATTGTACAGGGTGGCGTCGCCTGCTCTGAGGTACCACTCTGTACACAACTTGAAGCCGTGGGAGTGCGCCTTCTTTTAAACCGCCTCATAAGTGTTGTGTCGCTTTATTTACCACCTAACACTCCATCATAACTGTTGTGTCGCTTTATTTACCACCTAACACTCCATTACATTTTAGTGAAGTGCAAGGTCTTGCAGGCCAGCTCCCACAACCCTTCATCATTTTAGGTGATTTTAATTCCCATCATCCCATGTGGGGTATTATTCGTAAAGTGGGCAAGGCAGCTCTGTCAAGAACATGCGGCAAAACCCGCTTCCATTCTTCATCAAGTTTGTGCTGCTGCGGCCGAACTTTTATTCCGGCCTGGTGGTTTCTGCTGACTCGGTTGTTGCTTTGATCTTCGCACTGTTATCATCCAACGCCGTCCCACATCTACGCCTTGTGGTCATCGCAGCAAGTACACCGACGTCATCAACATCGACGGAACCAGCAGCTATAAAGCCGACAACAGACCAACGACCTACCAGTGGGCACGGCAGCTCTGTCAAAAACATGCGGCTAAACCCGCTTCTATTCTTAATGCATGCTGGTTGCTCGTAAGCCTTGTACAAAAGCGACGAACTTTGTTTAGTTGTGCTGCTGTGCCCCACAACTGTTTTTTCGTGCTCTGTTAATGCCGTTGCGTTACTCTTGCAATTAAGCAGTGACATTGAAAGTAATCCAGGTTCTACGGATAAGAAATGTTGTCTCAAGTTTTAGAAAACCAGCCCCCAATGGCAAAAGGACCTGCCGCAATAAATTAAAATCAAAAGCGATCGAGAAAAAATTTACGGAAAGTCTCCAGAAGTTAGGAAGCTTCGAAGCTCAGTTGTTAGCCCTAGAAGCGACAGTAAAACATTTTTCTGACAATGAAGAAAGGATCGTATCAATGGAAAGTGTAATGACTGAATTGCTAGACAAGATTGACGACCTCGAAAATAGGAGTTGCCGAAATAATCTTGTAATCTTTGGCGCACTTGAGACCGATGACCAGACAGCTGAGTCGCTTCATGGCGCCTTAGTAAATCTACTGCTTTGTAATACGCTTGGTTTACTAGTTGTAACCACAAAAAGAGTGAACCGCGTCAGGCATCGAACGGATGGTATAACTAGACCAGTCATGGTGAAATTTTTTAAATTTTTCAGAGAAGATGTCAGTTCTGAGGAACTGCCCAAAATTGAAAAAATCGACAACCTCTGTTTTAGAAGAGTTGTCTCTACGTGTTCAAAATATTCGGAAACAGCTCTGAGACAGCGCTATCGAAAATCGTGAGGAAATAAGGTTACTCTAATCTACAATATAAAAATAAATAATATACCCGACATCTGGAACGCCGAAAAACAGACACCTATACCACTGATTCAACCAAAACCATCGCAACAAACATCACTGTCCAGGCGCAAAGCCACTGATTAGATTATATTCTTAAATCTGAATGCAAGGAGCACAATGAACAATGTGGTTGATATAAAACACGTGTTACTAACGCGCCAACCGCACATTACTGTCATCAGAAGAACCTGGTTACATGCCGAAGTATCTGATCCTGAGGTGACCTCCCAAACCATAAGATAATACGAAAAGACAGACATATGTGTGGGGGATGAGGGGGGGGGGGGGGGCGTAGCCATTGTTCTTACAAAAATGTTCACTATAACCGAATGCCCGATATTGATGGCGATAAAACTCCTGGGGTTCGTGTTAACATTTTTTCTAAACCCCTTAAAATCGGTGGTTTTTACAGACCACCTACCAACAAAATGTTTTTGAAAAAATGAAAGACAATCTTTCAAAGAATGTACACGCGAAATTTAGAATTCTCTTTGCTGGTGATTTTAATCTACCCGACATTGACTGGAAGAACAGTTGGCCTTCACGCCAGATATAGCAAACACTGTTAGAGCTATCTTTTTTGCCATAACGTAAATCAAATTGTACGCTCCCCGACAAGATTTCCTGAAGCAGAGGACTCGCTACTCGACTTGATTTTCCTTTCCAAGAACTTCAATGAAAGAATGCAGTGCATTGAAGCAATGGAAGGTATTTTGGATCCTCAGATAGTATTACTTGCTTTGTCTTTAATGAATGAAACACGCATCAGAGGAAGACGTAACGAATATTTGAACTTCTCTAAAGTTGATGACGTTGCTATTATTGATACGTTATCCTTCTGTTCCAGCGATTTTCTTAGTGATAACAAAGTGATTGAGTACGAAGTGAATCTTTCCTGGGGCTTCTTTGAAAATGTCGTTCTCGACTGCATCAACAAATTCGTACCAAAAAGAGTAAATATTGCGAACAAAAAAAATCCGTGGATTAATAGGGAAATTATTCAAAACCGCCGTAGACTCCGTAGACTCCGTAAGCCATCGAAAGATGGAAGCCACGTAAACCAGCTGAACCATGAGCTTAAGGAAAACGTTCGAGAGACAAAACATCCCTTCTTTGATGTGACATCATCCTGTTTTCTCCAGTCTTTGCCAGAGAAGTTTTGGAGGTTTATATCGCCCTCAAAGACTACGGTAAACAAGTTGCATATTAATAATGACATCTTGACGAACCTGAGGGCATTGGTGATACTCTTAATAACGACTTCACGTCGAGTTTCAGAATTGATGAGAACTGAGGGCCGATCATGGCGGTTATGCCGGGAAACAGTGAACATAGTAGAAATGCTTCGCCGCATATAACGATTTCTGAGGAGGGTGTCGTAAATTATCTATTGAATATTGACGCTAAAAAGGCAGCTTGGTCAGACAACATTCCTAATGCCTTTCTCAAAAAATACGCCGAATGGAGCGCCAAATACTTGGTTTTGATATTCCGAAAATCTCTGGAGACGTCCAGTGTACCCACCAAATGGAAAGTCGCAAATGTGATGCCAATTTTAAAATCTGGTGACTCAAGATCGGTTTTTATTTATAGGCCTATTCGTTTGCTTAGTACGTACAGTAAGTTTCAGAGCATGTGGCTTTTAAACACATATCGACATATCTTGAACAAAATCATTTTTTACTACTTTTCAACAAGATTTTCGTAAAAACATATCTACCATTAGTCAACTGAAGGAAACTGTGCATGAATTTGCATCTGTGTTTAATGTAAGAAAGGAAACTGATGTGAGTTATTTAGATTTTTCGAAATGGTTCGATCGCGTACCACCCAAAAAGTTACTGATAAAGCTGTCACCAGTTTCACATAACCCTGCTATCCTGAAGTGGCTTGAAAGTTACTTATTGTGGTGACTGCAAAAGATGATCGTCGTCTTTGTCAGCAGACCACGAGCCCGGACACGAGAGCTCGCGAGTTCCCTTCTTCGGCGAGCTCAACACCTGGCAGCTGATCATTCCCCTCGGACCTGCTGTATTGGAATAAACCCTCAGTAAGCCCCTCGACTCGGGTCTACTACACTGGAGACAAAGGCGAAGACCACAGCGGATTTAACGGGAGCACGGCAGAGGAGCAGCGAGTGTGGTGGAGAACCAGACCTACTGCTTCCATGTCCCGAAACATTCGACACCCAAAAGAAGAACTGGAAGCTATATTAGATAAGGTTTCAAGCTTGTCTTGACGTCGCTAAGGACACTGCTCATGCGGAGAAGAGAAACTTATTAATCGCTTCAATTGGTCCCAATACATTCAAGCTGCTCTGCTCCCTCATCCAGCCACAGAGCTTTCTGGAGATACCGTATCAGGAGCTGCTTAAGAAGCTCGAAAAAAAAGTTCCCACCTAAGAAGTTTAAAGAATTCGAACGAGCGAAGTTGTTTTCGGCTCGTCAGCAAGAAAATAAGACAATCAAGGACTTCATAACGCGGCTTAGATCAATCC
This sequence comes from Ixodes persulcatus, assembly GCA_013358835.2. NCBI lineage: Eukaryota > Metazoa > Arthropoda > Arachnida > Ixodida > Ixodidae > Ixodes > Ixodes persulcatus. Next base: position 57,654 of record JABSTQ010008744.1, on the reverse strand, counting down.
TCAATAACGGCGACTATGAATCTGAAGCCGACGCCAGAAGTTTGTTCCTTTTAACGGCATTCATCGAGGGCCTCCGTGACACGCGCGTCCGGGCACGTCTGGTGCTCGAGAAGGACATCACTCTGGACGCCGCACTTCGTTTGGCCCCGTCAACCTTCACCGCTGAAGCAGAGTCCCGACGCCTAGACCGGGGAGACCGCACTGCGCTGCTCGTTGAAAAGGTGAAGCCTTCCCCTTCTGTACCTGTCAAGTGTTTTCGATGCGGCAACACCAACCACTCGGAGAGTTTCTGCCGCTTCCGAACCGAGTCGTGCAATGCGTGAGGCAAACGAGGCCACATTGGAAAAGTATGCCGATCAGCGGAGCGCCACAAGACAGCTGGCAAGAAATAGAAAAAGGGTGAAACAATCACCAACATATTCGTCACTCCAAAATCAGCTGGCTAATTTGTCAGTTACATTATTTAAGGAACAGCCGTAAGGTTGCAGGTCGACACGGGATCTAAGCTGACACTCTTAGACACTGACACATGGCGGAAGATAGGGAAACCCAGCTTGCAGAAATGAGACTACAACCTCTTCTGCTTCAACCAGAAGAAAATCACAGTCCAGTGCCGGTGCTTGCTTCAGTCCACGCTTGGAAAAGGCTCCAGAGAGCTAGAAGCATTAGTCACTGACAGGCGACACACCAACCTGCTAGGAAGGACGTGGATCCACAAGCTGATGATTAACCTAAACAAATTGTTTATTCGGTCTTTGGAACTGGATGTCGAAGCCTCGCTCCATACAATGTTGGCAACATTTGCGACCTCGTTCTCCGGCCACTTGGGTGTTGCACAAAACTCAAAGTCCAACTCCAGTTCAAGCCTGACGCGAAACCAAAGTTCTTCAAGCCCCGTTCAATACCGTTTGCTACGCGAGAAGCAGTAGAGAAAGACTTGGCCAAGCAAGTCAAGAACAATGTTCTAACACCCGTGAACTTGTCACAGTAGGCCACTCCGATTGCGGTCGTCGCAAAGTCGGATGGATCGGTTTGAGTCTGTGGTGACTTCAGTGCCAGTGTGAACCCTCAGCTCGACATAACCCAGTACCCACTGCCACATCCAGAAGAACTTTTCGCTAAACTACATGGAGGCCCCAGATTCACGAAGCTAGACTTGTCAGAAGCGTATCTCTAATTGGAACTCAATGAAGAGGCAAGAACGGCTCTCGTGATCAACACGCACAAAGGTCCATTTCAATTCAACCGGATGCCCTTTTGAGTCACCTCCGCCCCAGCAGTGTTCCAGCGCACGATAGACCAGGTAACTGCAGGGTTCGAAGGCGTTGCCTGTTACCTCTATCACATCATCGTCGTTCGGAAAGATACTCCTGAACACCTCCAGAATATTGAAAAAGTGCTGCAGCGGCTACTGGAACACGGCTTCACCCTCAAGAGGGGAAAAAGCACGTTTCTTCTAGAAAAGGTCTCGGCTATCCTAAATATGCCAGAGCCCAAGAACATTAGCCAGCTAAGATCTCTCCTCGGCATGGTGCAACATTACAGCAAGTTCCTTTCGAACCTTGCTGAGGAAAGTACGCCGCTGAACAAGCTACTAAAAAAAGACACCACCTGGGAATGGAGCTCCAAGTGCGTAGATGCGTCTGAAAGCATCAAACAACAACTGACGGCTACGGAGGCCCTAATCCACTTCTACCCTGATCTACCAATTTACCTCGTGGCGGGTGCATTGTTGGAAGGCGTGGGCGCGGTGAAATACCACACGATCAATGGCAAGGAACGTCCCACAGCACACTGAATTAAGTAGAGTGTGCTTAAGCACAAATAAAGAAGGAAGCACTTGCCACCATCCTTGAAGTCCGCAAGTTTCACCGGTACCTTTGGGGACGTAAGTTTCTGCTCTATACTGACCACACACCTCTGACAACCATCTTTGGCCCCATGAAGGGAATCCCCGTGACATCGGCGAACAGACTCCAGCGTTGGGCCTTCATACTCATGAACTACAGCTGCACCATTGAGTACGTGCGAACAGCAAAGTTCGGAAACGCTGATGGACTTTGGTGTTTCGCACACGGTCCCGACGGGGACTTCGACAAAGAAACGGCAAGTGGAGTTTTCACCATCTCCTGTGATACACAACTTTGCGCTTCACACTCATAGGTGGTCTAATTTACCCGTGAAGGAAAAGAACATCGCCACGGAAACTGCGTCAGGTCCTGTCCTCTCCCGAGCACAGCGGTACATCCGTCAGGGCTGGCCAGAAAATGTCACGGACCCCGACCTCACACCATTCCATAGACAAGGATCGGAATTCATCATCCTCAACGGTTGCATCCTATGGAATTCGCGAACCGTAGTTGTACGCAAGTACCAGCCTCAAGTGATGGATCTTCTTCATGAAGGACACGTGAGACAAACAAAAATGAAAATGTTGGCACGGTTGTATGTCTGATGGCCACATATCGACAGAGGCATTGAGCGCACGACGCAGCAATGCGAGCTCTGCAGCAGTGTTTGCGATAACGAGCCACACGTTCCTCTTCATCGCTGGGAAGCTCCGGAACTACCGTAACGGAGACTTCATGCTGACTTTGCACAGCTAAATCAGCAAAGTTATCTCAATGTCATAAATTCGTTTAGCAAATGGCCCGAGGTTATGCCAATGAAATCCATAACAGCGGAAGATACCGTCGAAGCTTTGCAGGAGATTTTCTCTCGACAGGGCCTGCCACAACAACTTGTCACCGGTAAGGGACGACAGTTCATCAGCTCGTAATTTAAAGAATTCGTAGACAGCGGCAGAATTACTCATCTCTTTACCCCGCCGTATCACCCCAAGTCCAACGGACAAGCAGAGAATTTTGTGAAGATGTTGAAGATTGCTCTTCGACGTTTCTTTGGAAAGAGAGGAAGGCAGCCATCCGAGACTTCTTGCTTAAGTACCGGATCACCCCCACACCTCAACGGGAGAACCCTCATGTGAGCTGCTCTCGAGCAGGCCCTGTTGGACTGTTCTCAACTTATTGAAGCTTTCCTAGGTACGCACTGTTGCCAAAATGGCAAAGAAAGGCCAAGGAACCGCTACCTTCACAATCAAGCAGAAAGTGTGCGTACAACATCCTCTCTACAAACAACACTAAATAAAAGGCGTTGTCATAAAAAGAATTAGCAACGTCATCTACGAAGTTTCAGATGAAGATCACCAAACCCGGCGGGTCCATGCAGATCACCTGAAACAAAGGATGACATATGACGATCCCGTCACTTCAATGGATCCATCAGGGCCTTCTCAGGTTTACACCCAGCAGGAGGCCACCGACACGCAAGTTCCTTCGGGGTCTCTACTGCAGCCAGACTCCAGTAGGAGATATCCGACCCGCAGCCGCTTTGAGCCGAACCGTTGCAAGCCTTCTTAAGAGGAAAGGAAATGTGGTGACTGCAAAAGACGATCGTTGTCTTTGTCAGCAGAGCACAAGCTCGCACACGGGAGCTCGTGAGTTCCATTCTTCGGCGAGCTGAAAACCTGGCAGCTGCTCATGCCCCTCCGACCTGCTGTTTTGGAATAAACCCTTAGTAAGTCCCTCGACTCGGGTCTACTAAACCTATATATGAGACAGCAGGTTGTTCAAGTTGACACCGCATACTTCGGTACCACACTCGTAACTTCTGACGTTCCACAGGTATTGGTCCTCGGGACTTCGTTGGTTCAATATTCGTGAATGATATTGTTTGTGGAATTCCTGTAACCATGCGACGGTTTGCAGATGATTGTGTCATTTTTAGAAAGATCAAACGTTGTGCGGGCTGTGATCAGTAGAAAACTTGTCGAGATTGTGTGATGGCTCGTAAATGTCGCTACATTGGTCAAACACTCTATGTATGCCATTTACTCGAAGGAAGGAGCCTATCACCTTTAATTCGATTGAAAACCGTAGCCTTTAAAGAGTGAGTTTATATAAATATATGGGGTTGACAATAACATATGATCTTAAATGTAATGTTCGTATCGATCAAACCGCTAGCAAAGCAGTGCGTAAGCTGGGTTTCTTGTGTAGGTATATAAGAACAGGCCTCCTGTGATACAAAACTACTATTGTACAAACTTTTGTTCGGCCAGTGCTAGAATATAGAAGCGTCATTTGGGATCCACAAATAGGGGTGACCACCCGTCCCGTGACTCGCGGGACTGTCCCGCATTGAGGGCTCGTGTCCCGCGTCCCGCAAGAAATTTCCAAATCTTCAAAATGTCCCGCATTTCGCACTGTCGTAAAGTCAACTACGCCTTTCATGGTGCTGCCGACAACGGGGCACGGGGACGCGCAGAAGTCGCTGGTAAACGTGTGAATCGCGATGGTGCACCATTTTCTATCCAAGCATTGCGAGTTGCGACCGACCTTCTTGCGGGAGAACTGACGCGCATGCGCGGTTGTGCCTTTCTTCCCTTGATGACAAAATATTGCAAGAAAAAATTGCTCGCCAAAAGTTAAAAATATATAGATAAAACATATTGTAAATATTTTCAGATTGTGCTGTGTCAATGCAAAACAGTTGCTGTAAAAAGCTTTTTTTTTTTTTTGGGGGGGGGGGGGGGGGCAGACGACCACACAATGCAAAAAAAAAACTCACAACTGTCAAAAACAGCAACATAATTAAGGTTCGAAATTTGTGTAGGAGCATGTTGGTAAGAATAAGAATCGATGGGAAACAAGAAGCCGAGAAAGATTTACTGCTTCTTCTTTCATTTTGATGCATTGAGTTCTGCTGCAGTCGATTTTATATTTTCAATCTAGATATATTTATTAACATACGTAGCATTAAAACTTAAAATATATACTGGGAGAGAAATTTATTTGAGCTTAATCGTCGCAATACAATTTGCAGCTGTATAATATGGTTTTGGACAAGACATGATATTAAATGTGTTAGCAGACTCACATTTCGTAGCGTTTGCAAATAAATTTCCTCGAATAGATATTTTTGCATAACGCTTTTTAACCTGAAACTGTGGCAGAAGGAGGGGGGAAAACGTTCCTACTTCTGCCCGTCTCGAGTTAGAAAGCATCATGGTAAACTTCCACCAGCTCGACTGTGCACTAAGTTCTTTTCTTTTTTTTGCAGTTGCCACAGTTGAAATGTAATACCGTTCTTCTCTTACAACTGCAACCACAACCCCCCCCCCCCTCCCCTCCGGGTCAGAGTGTCCTGCATTTCGCTAGCAGGAAGGTGGTCACCCTATCCACATACCTTATCTTGTATTTCAAAACTTGAGAGAATTCAAAGACTAGCAGTGCGCTTTGTGTATAACATGTACTCCTCCTATGTATCTTCAACCAAACTCTGTAAATACGCAGGCCTGGACGCCCTACAGAAAAAAGGATAATAAATCGACTTAAATTCCTTTACCTTACCGCCGATGAGGAGCTTAGAATAGAAACATATAAATATACAATTTTTTTTTGCCCCAGATCTACCAGTTATAGAAAGCAAAAGAATAAAGCCATATAAAAATAAAAATTATATATTTAAGTGTACCTTCTTTCCTCGTACAATAATCGATTGGAACAGCCTATAACCTGACGTTGTAAATGCTACCACATATTCATTTTCTTATTTTGTTTTTATTTTCGCAGCAAGCGCACTCTGCATGAAAGTGTGTCGATGTACCACTCCTGTTAAGATCTCAAAAGAAATTGACAGTATCAATAAAGAAAGACTCCCGCGGAGGTATGGTCGAACGTCTTTTATTAGCATCTGGGCTATGCCTCCCTAATGGTAGAGAGCCAACATACATTTTTCAGAGCAACTATCACCTTATTTATATTCATAGATCTGTCGATTTCATCATCCTCATTATTTCCTTACTTTAGATGGAAAGTTCTCAGCAACCCTTCTGGAAGTGATCCCTTTCCGATTGTATTAGAGAGCGTTGTTCAGCTGCCCTCGCTTTTAAAACGAATTCCTAGGTGGAAGTTAGATAAAGCTGACTTTTCACTTTTTGGGTAATATACCACTTTGGATCCTTCTGTTTTTTCTTCTATGCCGTCCGAAGATGCTACACTCTATGTTACTGAACAGATACTAAATTCTGCTGAGGCTTCTATTCCACGAGCCTCTGGTAATGTGCCAAAGAAACGCAAGCCATGGTGGAACAAAGAATGTGCCACAACCCTAGCGGATCGAAACAGGGCTTGACGCGAATTTTTCAAGTACCCCACATCACGTAATCTTGCGCAGTTCAGGCAGTGAAGAGCTAAAGCCCGTTGGATCGAGAAGCAGTCAAGATGGAAAACCTGGATGAAGTATGTTTTTGCTACAAATAGTTTTGTGGCAGCCAAAGAGGTTTGGAATAGACACAAGAAAAGAAACGGATAATAAAGGTGCTTTGCGACTCCTACCCGCTATTCCCCTTCTTTGTCTTTAGCGGACATCGGCAACGTCCACGCTGAACATTTTTATAATACATCCAACTCGACGAACTACAGTAACTCATTAAATAGATTTTAATCTCGCGCAAAGCGACAAAACGTCTCTATGTCCTTAGGAGACTCGGAGCCGTAAAATCACTCTTTAACGCATTGTCAACTTAGAATGGCACTTGCGATAATGAGGGTTTTCGCTTGAGGGCCCGACGCAATTCACTATGAAATGTTTCGTCGCCTGTCTCCTGAGTCTCTGAAAATCTTTGTTTTGTTCTTTAATTTCTTGTAAGAAAGCCGTCTTTCCCCATGCCTGGAAGCATGCGCATGTCATCCAGCTTCTAAAGCCACAGAAAGACTTTTCACTACGAATAGTTACCGCCCAATTTCTCTGTCGAGCTGTGTCGTGAAAAAATTTGGGAGGCTTATTAACAGTACGTTAGTATACATATCAGAAAAGCAAAGGGTCCTTGATAAAAAATCAACGTGGGCTTCGACGAGGTTGATATACTACCGATAACTTGGTTCGCCTGGAAACCCTGATGCGCGAGGCCTTTGTGAACAAGCAGCACTGTGTTGCAGTCTTTTTGTTTTATTTAGACAAGGCGTATTATTCCACTTGGAGATACGGTATCCTGCAAGACTTTTATGCTTGCAATATCCACGGTCGGATGTTGCAATGCATAAAGAACTTTCAAACAAACAGAATGTTTCAATCTGATTTGGCTGCACCCTGTGTAATAATTTGGTTCAGGAAAACGGAGTCCCCCAGGAAGGAATCTTTTGCGTTAACTTGTCTGTATTGAAAGGCAATGCAAAGAGGGTGAGGTGGGAGGGGGGGATCGACCGAGGAGAAACACAAAATAACCAGTCGCGACGAACACACAGCGCACAGCAGTTATCTCCGTAGGCGGCAAATGGCAGAGAGCAGAAAACCGAGAGGACTTTTTTTTCCCTGCTCAATGCTTACTCGCGCCGTGGCTTGGTTTATCTTCGCCTCTTCGCTCGCTTCCCGCCTTTTCTTCCCCATATATTTTCCAAGGCATTCTGGTCTTGGTTTTGCCACTGCGGCGTGACGCCACTCGCAGGGCCGCAAAGTTAGAGAGCCTACTCGAACTGGGTTCTGTCGGCAAGCCAGATCGCGCCGCATTGCAAACTACAACACTCCCCCCCCCCCCCCCCCCCCCTTATCGCATGGTGGTCATGTCTATCCCGAAATACTCTTGAGGAGGACCCTGTGCTGACGATATACAGATCTCCACATCTTCTTGCAATTTTTCTAGTTGCGAGCGGCGATTACAACTGGATTTAAACAAATTTTATAAGTGTGCAGACGAAAATGGTTTCAAGTTCTCTGTTGCAAAGAGAGCCTGTGTCTCTTTTCCTCTGTGCCGCGGGCTATCCTTAGCTCCATCTTTGTGACTAATTGGGACTCTGATTTCGGCTAGGAAGAAACACAAAATTCTTGGTGTTATATTTACAAAACATTGACCTCTATTTTACACCTAAAATTTTCCAAGAAAAAGTGCCTTCGTTCCACAAAACTTTTGGAAGTTTTGGCTCATAAGTCATAAGGGTCAGATCAGAAATGTCTCCTGCATTTGTATAACGCCCTTGGGCGATCTCGTCTTGGTTATGGTGCAGTGGTGTACGGATCGACTCGCCCGTCTGCTCCAAGGATGCTGGATCCTTTACATCATCTTGGCTTGCGTTTGGAAACGGGTGCTTTCCGGACATCACCTGCACTTACTCTGTATGCGGAATCAAATGAGACGTCACTGTGTAAACGACGCCAGTACTTCAGTCCTGTATATGCTTCCAGGATCCTATCCAACTCTTATCACCCAACATATAATTTCGTACAAAAGTCTTAATACTAAAGTCTCTTTGAAAATCAGCCAAACATTGTCAGAATCTTAAGATTTCGTACAGAGCAATTTTGTTCCTCACTCCGACCTCGTTTCGATGAACTTAACCTAATTCAAAACGCAGTTTCCATTGCCCCTGGATTGTGGTGCGTTTTTTTGCAACTGAAGTTTCACTAAGTTTAATAATAATGGCCTATCAGCTCTTGCTATCCATCAAGAATTCCTTGAGCTGGAAGAGAAGCATAAAGACTCTGCTCATTTATACACTGACGGTACTAAGGCTTTGTCTTTTGTTGGTTGTGCAGTGCACCATGGTAATTTTTTAAGAGTAAAACGTCTTGATGATTTTGCGAGCTTATGAAATTTAGGCTGTGCCTTTTGCGATGGATTATATTTTGAAGACTAAAACAAAACGGGCCATATTATTTGTGGACTCTCAGAGTGCCATTACTGCAATATGTTCTCTAAAAGTGACAAAGAATATGCTTGTGGAACAAGGGCGAAGTAAACTTAACGGAGCTTTACGTAAAGGAAACAATATAAGATTCTGCAGGGTTCCAAGTCACGTGAAAGTAAAGGGTAAAGTGGAGGCAGACAGGTTCGCTGTATCCTCGGGTAACTGCTCTCAATATTGAACTACCTTAGTCTCTCAGGATATAAAATCATTATTTATGTCGTCCTTTTCTCGTCTATGGCAGGCCATGGAGTCAAATAACAAGCTCCATGTAACCAAGCCAGTCCTTGAGTCTTGGGAGAGCTCCTTACTTAAGAACCACTTTCACGAAGGGGTTTTGTGCCGGCTTCGAATTGGTCAGTCGTTCTTTGCACGCAAATATCTGTTTCGTGGGACGTATCCATCAGTTTGGAGCACTATGGAGACCATCTTACTATTCTCCATATTTTGTGGCTCTGCCCAGGATTTGACACTGAGCGACGTGCTCATTGATCGTTTTTTTTTATATACTGAATTTCATTTCATCCCGCTCTTTTGCTGGGAAAGCACCCTTTCATCCCTCTTGATCGAGCTCTGGCATTTATTATTAGCGCTTGCCTTGCACAGAAGATCTAGTCCTAGCTATTTTCAAGATTGCCATTTTGTAATGACGAGACCATAGGAGCTTCATCGGTTAGTTTAGTCTTGTGCAGTATATCCTCCGTTGCTGTTGCGCAATAAAACCTGCGAAGAGCAAACCATAATTATTTAATTTTGCCTGTTTTTCTTCTATTCTTCATGGCTCCCAACTTTGTCCCAGGGCTAAAAACAAACCTCATGAAACTTTTCCTCTTTTTTGACTCTGGTCCACCGAATAAAAGCCATGTGTAGGCAGTTGAATAAGAATTGTCCTGCATTGTATGCTAATGCGTCTCAGTCCCCTCTGGTGGCAGTCGCATTATCTATATTCATGTAAAATGTCACCAGTTAGTCATGGGAGAAACTTATGTTATTCATTACGAAATCCTAGCGTTCGTAACTGTACTTGGGAGGAGTTATCTATCAATTTATTTCTTCGGGACTTCGAGGTTAAGCGAGTTCACACTACCTCTTTAAATAAAACAGCAGGTGGTGCATACATTGTGCAGTTTCAGAAAAATAACGCTCCGAGATGTCAACGCGCTTAATATTTCTGAACTCGTGTGTGTCCCCAGCGGTGCACGAAGTAGCACAGCTGGAATTGTGCTCGTACCACTTTTCACCATACCCGGTACCTCTCGTGACACTAACGTGGTCTTCTTTACGATATGTTGTAAGACATTAATGCATCACCTGTTCAGTCGTAACTTTCAGTACTCCTAAGTAAAAGCAAACAATTGGAGGAAAAAAACAAACAAAAGCTATTGTCTTCCAGCCCTTAAAAGCACGAACATCTGCGTATCTTGGTTGTTTTCGCTCGAAGCAACTGAAAAGACAGCCGCACCGAAAGACACACCTGAGACGCGGTAAGTTCAAATGTGTTCTAGGCTTAATCCACGTGTTTTGTTTAGTTGGTAATATGTGCCCCTGTGATAGTCATCCGAATTCATCGTAAGACGGAAGCCACTCAAAAAGGAGGCTCCTAGAAATTCAGATCCCGTCATCAGTCGAAATATCACTGAATCCTCTGGCGTTGAAGAAAAAGTAAATTGACATCTGCTTCTTTAAAGAAGCTGATATTTTTGCTGAGAGAATCAGTGACTTCATAGACTGACGAAGGAACATCAGTCGCTTTAAGAAATTGCGTCGCTAAAGTGGTGAACTGTCCCGAGAAATCCCAAACAGCACGCAAGAGAAACGCGTGACTTGGCCCAAGTTAGGCAATCATATATTGGTGCATAACTTGGGCATAAGAAGCTTCAATTCTAAGGCGTTAGTTACAGTCAAAGTGTTTTACCTTGGTTTCCCACATTATTGCCAATGTCCCTCAGGGGTCTAACCTGAGACCACTATTGTTTCTTATTTATATTAATGATATCGAATTGTGCGTGAAGAATTCTCGGTTGTTGCTACTTGACGGTGCCTTGAAGCTATATTTTAATATTCGGGCACTCAATGACTGCACACTTCTGCAAGGCGACGCGTCACCCGTGCCTCAGTGGTTCTCGTCAAAATTTTTGTTACTCAATCCCAATAAAAATAGTGTTATCACTAGTAGTGCGCGAAAAGAGGAAGTCGATTTCAGATACCTATGTTCTTGGTTCCACTGCCATTTTGCGTGCGTCTGTGGTTCGCGACCTTGGTGTTTATTTTGATGATCATCTTTCTTTTTCCTACCATGCCTCTCAAATTGCCGCATCAGCTGTAAGATTGCGGAAAGTAATTTCTCGTTTGACAAAACACTTTTTTATTTTATTGTGTTGTATTCGCATATTCTGCGGTTTTATTCGTTCTTGGCTTGAGTTTGGAAGTGTTGAGTGGAATTCTAGCACAACAACCGATGCATTGCAGATTGGAAAAGTTCAGGAGAGGTTTATCGCATTGTTTATGATCGTTAGTTTTAAACAAAGATGTTTGGTGACAACGCAAACATAATCGAGAGTTTCGGCTTCAAATGCGGTCGTGTCAAAGAGTTGGGTGTGACTTACTACTGCTACACAGAATGCTTTATGGTCAGATAGACAGCAACTTGCTGTGTTGTCTTAACTTCCACCTGCCTCTACGTTCTAGTAGACATGCCAGATGGTTTTATCCTGGCTCCCAAGGAAACATTTGTTCGATCTCACTGTCTTTCGAGCAAGGGAAACCTTGTTCAATTCAACTGTCTTTTAAAGCTATATTATGAAATACTACCTTCGATGCATTTACAGACTGTGTCTTTTAAACGTGAACTGGAAACCTGGCTTTTAACCTCATACTCAAAATGTTTACGTACATATGTGTTGTTCACATTGCACCGACTCATGTGCCCCAAATCAAGACTTCGGCCGTTCAGGGGCACGAAATAATAAAGTATGTAAGTATGTATGTATAACTGCCAAAGTGCCAGACATGAGGCGAAGATGCCACGTATGAACCGGACAACCAGCAGTAAAGCTTGTGTCCGGCATTTGTTTGGCAATTTTGACCCAAAGTAGTCATGTTACAACCGAAACACCAGGCAGTGAAACCTAACGCTTTCACTTTTCTGGTTTCATGAAGACAAAATACCCAGACTTGGGCCTAAAAATATTAAGTTTGGATAAACCTTGGCATTTTCTTGTGCTTTTAGTGCCCTCAATTGCCAGACAAAACCCTTTTTTTTTCAAAGTCCTGTGCTATTTGGGTGCAAGCTTGTCGACTACAATTCATTTCTTTCAAAAAAGAAGCTTGGAACTTGTGTTTTCACGACATTCTTGGTTTACCTGACGCAGGTCAAAGTGCGCAGTATCCTCGACTCAGTCAAACCTTGTAAGCCTAGACATTTAACTGCGATATTGTTTCATATCGTCCGCTAAACAAATTCTCGGGCAATAGTTTTGCTTGTACTCTGACTACTTCACGCCTCAAAAAGTGTCTCGAGTTTTCAACTTGAATTCTTGTCGGCCACACGACATCTCATGGCATTGCTTGAAATTACTTGACGTCTCTTGATACCTCAAGGTGTTGCATTAAATGAACCAAAAAAATATAAAGAGAGCGTGCCAAACATGTTTGTTAGGAAAGCTCTCTCAAAGTGACCTTCAGAAACTGCTGTCTGCTTGGGTCTTACAAACGTCCTCTAACTTTAATTAATTTTTATAGCAGAAGAAAGCAGAAATAGCAGAAAGCATCAAATCCTTCCGCAAGTGGGCATTCTTTAAAGGATATCTCAACAATATGGCGTTGTTTGTTTTGTTTCAAACAATGTTAAGTATGTGTGATCTGGTTCACTTACTCTTGCTGAAAAACAAACAAAAAGTAGAAGGCAGGTAAGCAACTTTCTACTACGATCGCTATCGGCTATGCAAGGTTCGAATCTTGTAAAAGGTGACGACGTAAAAAAAAAGTGGCAGCCACTGTAATGGTTAAGTCATACTGGCTGAGCGAGCTATGAAGTCGCTCTCACGACCCGCTTCTTTGATGCGACATTTGTACCTATTGTTTATTCATTGTTTTCTAGGAACGCGTTTGGTTGTTTTTTCAGTACAATTTTGGTTCTCCAAGTCGGATCCACGGCTGCTTCATCTCACTGCTTTATGGAGATGCAAGATACAGGCATTATTATTTAATGCAATTTACAATATAACAAAGTGTGTACTAACTTCGACGAAGTCACTATAGTCCAGCTTGCTGGGCATTCTCAGACATCCCCAGAGTTCTTTGGGCTAATATTGCTTGTTTTTTGTCTGTTCATTTAGGGTCTAAAAACTTCAGAAGAAGCCAAACTAGTGCCAAAGTTTCCCTTTTTTTAGCCATAGTCAGGGTATCTTGGCCGTAATTCGCAAAACAAGTGCGTTAGGCGTCACTTCTGGTTGTTAAATTTTTACATGACAACTTCGGTCCTAAATTCCCCTTCAAGTGCCAAATTGAGGCTTCCCAGTTGGCTCAAATTTTGTACTTAGACAATTATGCGGCGAGCCAGAGAAAAGTTGTAGAAATGCCAAAGAAAATAACTCTGGCACTGACTAACGCCTTAGAGCAAAACAGTATTAGGCCTAAGTTAGGTCCCTAAAACTTTTTAGGCTTGTGCGAAGTTAAGCGATTCTCTGGCGTGTTGTAAATTCACTCGAAGTGTATAATCCTGATGATAATCATGTTTTGCTGTAATATATTAAGGACCGTTCACACATTTGCGGCTTTCTAAACCAAGTTCCTTGGCCCCTTTTAAAATCTCTTACGACGGGAGGACACACTGGCGCCACCTATCGGGTGCAGTGGAACACTTGGAAATCCCGTATATTTTCAACTTCTTTCGGGCATCATTCTATTTTTCTTGGCCTGAAAAGCTTTTGTTAATGTTATGAAGTAACATTTCACATAAGTAGCATGCACATTTAACCTCGCAAATACCGCCAAACCTTCGCTCTAATGAAATGCAGTTCCAGGGTCATCGCATAGATGACGCCAGCGTGTCAATGTGTTCTAGTGTGTCCTCCCGTGGTAACAGATTGTAAGAGGTTTTAAGGCGCTCGGTTCTAAGGAGTCGCAAGTGTTTGAACGCGCCTTCATTCTTAAAACCGTCCATACAAAGGACAGAGCAAAACACTTTACGCTCTGCATATTTTTTTATCATTCTGTGACTGAAGAACGGTGTGTACGTGTATACTAGCTGTTTGATTCGAATATGCCGTAACATAATTTTCTCTCTTTTTTTGCACTTTTACAGGTACGTTTTTGCGATGAATTCTTTCAAGACAACCATTTGTGTCGTGATGCTCGCTCTGGTGGCTGCACTTTCGGGAACGGTCGAAGCTAGGCACGGACGCCAGGAACATGAGCATAATTTTATGCAAGAATTTATGGATGTAAGACAAATTAATTATTTACCTTTGTAGATTACAACACGAGACACGATTATGGTTTTTTTACTTTACACAAACAGAATCTGTCGGAAGTGCAAGCACTCTGTTTTATGCAAAGCACGTCGAGAATGTCGCGAACTGAATGTGAACGACACCCGCTGTCAGCTGGCGCACTGCACCAACAAGCAGGAGTACGACGGCCAGTTAGCACATTCTCAATAAAGTTTTATGAGCAAAGCAAGTTCGTTTGCTTCTTGCGAATCAGTTGGCGTGACGTCAGAACGTGGAGCTCTGATTGGCCCGATTGGAAGGATAGTGGGCAGACCTCAGGGCAACTGGCATTGAGGTCAAACCACTATCCTTCCAATCAGAGCTCGGCGTTTTGACGTCACCGCAACTTGTGCGGAAGAAGCAGACGAAGTGCGGCTCCGCATACCTCAGCTTTCCTATAGATTAATTCCTCCAACTAAATATTCTGCTGAGACCGATTTTTGAAACTTTTTGTAAGCAGAAAGAGGGGAGGGGGGGGTGAAGTCTTTAGTAACAGACTCTATCTCTTTCAATGCATTGCAAGAAACATTTCTCTAAAATGCGTTCTGCAATCGCTGATGGCCCTAGTTGTAAGAGAGCGCCACCAAATATGTGAATGGCGACTCCGTGCTCACATGTTCAAAGTGCAAAACACATGCATTCATTTGGTTTAATTACACTTAAAGCATCGAACGCCTTTTGACGGAACCTATAATTTCGAGACGTTTCTCCGTTCGTCCGTCCTTCTCCGGGTTCCCCACTAAAACGAGAGGGACAATTGGAGTCGGGTAACCTCTTATTACTTGTTTTCTGGAAGTTGATTGTCGACTGGTCAGCGCTGAAGTTGACACTGGTTCAAGATAGCGCGTCAGTCCCGGCGTTCTTTTTGACGTCTGTGAACCAAATATTGCTTGTATATTCCGGATGTATGCCAACTGTCGGGCATCTCTAAGGCTAACATTTAGGAGCACCTCATATATGAGGTGCTCCTAGATGTTAGCTTTATGATGGTCAGTCATGATGAAAACCTGATGTCCTCCTAGAACGTGGCGAACGTGTTTAATACCTAGGTAGATGGCTAGAAGCCCGCGCCTGAAAGTATTATAACGTGTTTCGATCGCAGCCAGTTGTGTAGAAAATATGTTTGACATCCTCATGGAGGGCGAAGTGTCACACAAAATCTGCTTTTATGGTTGAAAAACGAACTTGTGTTGCCAGGAACACCCAATGGAAGACGCGCTGAAGTCGATTATTGAGTGTCAATAAGTTTTGTCTGAAAGTTTTGATCGCTGATCCATTTACTGCCTGGAGAGGTGGCATTTGTTTTCGGTGCCGGCGATCCTCTAATGTATAAGGGATGATGCTGACTTCGGCACTACTGTCAACCAAGTACGGAACCCTTAATTTTCGATAAGCTGCGTGGAACAGATGGCTGCATGGTGTTCCCGCTGTACTGCCTGACTTTAGTGAGTGGGTCGGGTGTTTGTCGATAATGTACAAGGTTCGAGAGGGCATCTCTTGACGGTGTCGCCAAACGTGTGCTGGTATCAGCACAGCTTTTGAGATTTGGTGGCAAATGTGCAGCGTTGAAGCCCATGATATTCTCTTGACCAGGATAGGGAGAAACAACGAGAACGGCGGAACCGCAAATTTGGGATGCTCTGCGTAAGTTGGTTGGCTCGCTCTACGAGTCGATGATTCCATAGCAGAAACTGCGAGAATTCTTTTTACAGAGAGCAAGCTTGTTCGGGTGGGCCAGCTGCCATGATGTTTTGACAAACAGCAGAAACCACAAGAATTGACAGAACCACGATATTACCTGCTGTTTGAACCACCGCTTTCAGAGACGCGGATAATAGTGATAATATCATGCGGACCTATTGCGTAAGTCGTTTAAAAGCATTTTCCTGGAGATGGATGCGTCCAAGGCTTCCGTGATGTCTCCCTGGAGCTGGTACATACTGCGGTCGAGTTAGGAAAGTGTCGGAAAAAAAAAAAACGTCAACCAACTTTTTTGTGCTTAAGGGGTGTTGAATGGGGCGTTACTCGGACTCCGTTGTCCTCCGATTCAACTCGCACTTGAATGTGTCGTAGGGAGCCTCAGTTGGAGGAGCTCGTAGCACTTCCCACATGATGCCAGCGCTGGTTTGAGAAGGGGCCGCCAAGCCGTGGTTATTTTTTTTTAAAGTTGGCTTATGATGCGATGGGTTCCTAGTCTATTGTCTCGAAGTCCGCTGTGGCGATGCGCCAAGTAGATGCGTGATTGTCAGAGTCTGGAGCGGTGTTTCCCGGAACTCTAGCCATCGTCACCGACACCTGTGGTTGTTGCGGAGGTCCGGGTCCTCAATTTGACGGGGTTCTTAACCTTCAACTAATTTATGTACATGATTCAAATGAAGCTAACATGGCGGGGCTTGCGGCCGGGTTCGGAGCGTAGCTCGTGGGTACTGGAATCCTGGTCCTCCTCTTGTCTTGACTGTCGAGCTTGTCGCGCGAGCCTTTTTTTATTTTTGCTCGCCAGAGGCCGCAACACTACTGAATGAAGAAGGAAAATTTATCTCATGCAAACTAATCACAAATTCATTTTCACCGCTAAATTTAACAGGCAAATTTACCTCTCGTGACCAATACACCAATTCAGTTTACCCGCAAAACTTAGCGCGGACAGACGAACCGACGGGTGGATGGACAATTTTCTGTGACGAGGAAGAATGTGAATGTTACTTTCATGTTTAGAAAATCAAAATACCAAAAAAAAAACTTATTTGGTTTAGTTGTTTTTATCCCGCATTTTATCGCAACTTGGAGCAATTTTCCTTCATAATCTAAAATCTTGAGAATAAGAAAAACCAAATAACCTACAACACGACCCGATTTGGGTTCGTGTTCTCCGTCATTTTATTCTCCCTAGTTTTAAGGTTTTAGATTATGTTTTCTAACCAGTTCGCCTTCGTTTCTTCCGGTTGATATTAATATTCATTATAGCTCAGGAGAGCCGCGACACCGCAGAAAAGCAAATCGCTCACACCGTGAGGGCCTTCGGCGCCGTGTCTGATGATAATAAATTGGTATTGTACAAATGAAAGAAAAATGGTGACGATGATTCAAGTCAAGCTTGTGTAGGAGGATGAGCGGAGGATGTTGCAGGTGATGTCACCTTAGTCTTGGGTGGTTGCTGTGGCTGGTAATTGGGTGGCCTTGAGGCGAAACCAGGACTTGGGACCATTGGTGACATCAATTGTACTCATTTTGTCTTTAGTTGGGTGGGGAGAAGTTCGGTAGATGTTAAGACTGAGCTTGTCGCGGTGTACATTGTCCGCTTTCAGGCTGATGGCCGTTAGGCTGAGCGCTGAGCACTAGGCCTAGCTTCCAAGCATCGGATTTTAGTAGTAAAGGGCGTGTAAGACCTCAAACCTGGCCAAAAATATTCCTACACGTTGCCAAATGACAGCGTCGTGCTCGGGTGGTGGTGGACCACTTGGAGGGTGTCTAAATCTGCCAGTGATCCGCACTGCAGAACATAGGGTCTCTGCCCCTGCCAGCACCTTCCAGCACCTCTTCCTTTTTTCCCCTTCTCTTTTTCCCTTGCCTTGCTACTTGAGCTTCAAAATCTTTATGGGAACATTGACGAAGAGTTACGTTGCTTTCCTCAAAGGAATTGGGTCATACTCCGGTCCTGCTGTACCAGTGCTACCGGAATGGAACAACCATTGAGCCAGAGGACTCAAGAAATCTGACAATATTCTTTGACGGAGAGGGTAAAAGGAACGGCATTGTACTAGCTTACATATGGTATGCAGACAAAGATACGAATCATGTCTCAAGGTAAGCCCCTTTACTAGCGCATAGTTGAGTATGGGTTCAATAATCAATATATTCTTAACTGTAATAATAATAATAATATTAATATTATTATTATTATTATTATTTATTATGTCCCGTATGCATTTGCATGCGGATTAGTATATCTGTGTATGTGTGTGTGTTTGTGTGTCTAGCTGTAGCGTAAGATACCGGTGACATCCTAATGACATCTGTATATAGTTGAGCTTCAGTTCGCATGCGGGTTCCAAGTTGCTGAGTTACTACGTTAAACTGTTGGCTAGCATCGCACAAGCCTAATGCTAGATTTGATGCGCCCGTTACGCAACCTTGCTTTGTGCTACAAGCAATGAATATCTTTATTATTATTATTATTATTATTATTATTATTATTATTATTATTATTATTATTATTAATTAATTCACAAATGCAGCGATTGCCGAGTTGATTATGAGCATTAAAAATGAGGCAGGTCGAAGTTTGCAGCATCACCATCCCCCCCCCCCCCCCAAACAAAAAAAGCAGACTTCACACAAATCAAAATTTGCAGCCTCACGTTCATAAAAAGAAAAGGCTTCAGACAGGTTGATATTTTGAGTCTCACGTGCACAATATAAAAAAATGTATCACACATGTCGAAATTCGCACAGTTTCACGTGCTAAGAAAAGTTATCACACTGCTCAAAATTCAAAACTTGCTTAAGTAAAAAAAAAAAAAAAATGACACACGTGTGTTATTAGTTCATAGGGCACAGGCGAAAATACTGCGTCGGTACTTCAATCGAGCACTGGCATCTTGAAATAAAGCATAAGAATAAATTTTACAAAAAAAAAAAAAAATCGTGTGGCAAGCGATTTGCCGGTTTGGATCTATGCCTTTGGGAGATCACACCCAGCAGTTTCAAAAATCAGACACAAGTTGTTCGCGCAGGAGCACGTGCACACGCACACATACAAAAAAGAAATGAGAGGATATTAAACGTGCACAAAATGTTTTTGCCTCTTCATGTCACGTACAGAGTTGGCAAAATTGTGTTAAAGTCAATAGAAGGATGCAGATTAGATTATTTAGATAAAACATTACAAAGTTCACACACCACGTGATTCCACATACAAAACATAATAGCACGAATCACGCGCACATGATAAAAGTCTAGAAAAAAAAAGGGCTGTAACGATCACTGTTTTGATATGTCCCAAAACCGGCGTTTTAAAGCCTTCTTGACTTTCTTATTCGAGTCAAGAGAAAACAATGATTCAGGTAGTTCGTTAAACATTTTGGAACATAAAACGAACGGATACTTCCTAGTGTGGTCTCACACGTGAATGTTGAAAGCGTCGAGTAGTACGAAGCTCACAAGATGGAATGGACGAGATTTTAAATTCACTTGCCCATAAGTACCGCCGCACGAGTATTTATAATAATAATAATAATAATAATAATAATAATAATAATAATAATAATAATAATAATAATAATAATAATAATAATAATAATAATAATAATAATAATAATGTGTTTATTCTAGAGCTCTCTTTTGACTTCAAAATCTCAGAGTTGTCAGACGAATTGAAAAAGTGGGAAGTAATAGGTGATGATTTTTAAATTAATGACTTGTTCAGGCTGTGCTTTTAAGTTCATCGTAGAGGGAAGTTGAAAATTCGTTCACATCGTTCTTAAGAGAAAGGGTTTAAATTACTGCTAAAGAAAGAAAGTTTCGTTTAAAAAGGATTTAGCTCTTCTACTACTACTTTTAGAGTACTCCAGGGATTATTTTCGTCATTCTTGTCCAGCTCGCTTGCACCTTTGCATTTAATTACATTATAATTATGACTTTAACCAATCATTTCCCGAGAAATCTACCTGATGTTTTACTGTAGAACAATTGAGAGCCTAATATATGTTTTGCTTTTGTGTAAGAATTCATTGTAATTTAATAAAGCGCATATTCACGGCACCGCTAAATATACGGAGCTTTGAATTCGACGGTGCTCATGCCTCTGACATTGGGAAGGAAAATAAAGAGCCCAGTAAAAATGATCTAATGAAGCTGTCCGTACTAGACCGTTGGCAAACCTTAATATACCTGCCTGGTGGGAGGAAACGAGGGGAGAGGGCTGCGTGCATATTTCATTTTTGTCCGATCCCCCAAAGGTCATCCTGGCGATTACCCCCATTAGCTGGAGACAATTACATAAACACAGGGGGGAAAAACTTTGCCTATGAAAAGGGCTGGGGTAGTATTTTGTTAGGCTAGGTGGTGCAAGTTACCTTCCGTAATCAAAAATATGCCGTTAATATCTATCCATTCATTCTTAAGTGATGATACGACACAAAATCTGAAGATAAGTAGTTCCACCACCGTCATTCAAGGGAGATGATGTACTTGTTACAAAAAAATCAAAGCGATTCATCTATTTCTTGGAGTTTGAGCAAGAAATCGTCAAGAAAGATCTGGAACATTTGACCGAATGACTAGTTAGATGTCAACCCCCCCCCCCCCCCCCCCTTTCCTCCCCGCTGCAAGAGGCCGGGCACGTCGACCGGGTTTAAAACATCTTTTCGTTTACGAAACAAACAAAACTGAATCGTTCGGCAGTGTGCAAAGAAAGAATAGTATTTGTATGGGGATTATCTGACTTACAATGAGTGAACGCTGTCACGCTATCGTTGAGTTACGACCATTCGGTTTTGATCAGTCTTGCAAGAATTAACGAGCGTTGCAATTATCGCATATTTCGTACCTTAAAGTAAAGCAATCGGTTGGATGCTCACGATTTTCCTTCCGAAAGCGAGTGGGATTCTGCACTCACGCACGCGCGGCAATGAAATTATCTCAAAATTGATCGTAATCTTTAAGCGTAACAGCGATAAGTGTGCAACCGCTCTAACAAGTGCGTAGCTTGTCGTCGTGCAATCAAGTGAATTGTTCCGTCAAGATGGAGCCCTAATAGTATAACCTTTTTTTCTTCTACCTCTTTCACCTGCATTGATCACCTGTTAATTGTTTATTAAAAAATACGTTTGCCGAATTTTTCGCCTGTTTTTTAGTTTTTATTTGCAGCTTGTTTACAGCGCACTGATTTTAATATCAGACACGTAATTGTAAAAAAAGAAAAAGGACGACAATGTTTCTTTAATTTCCCATTTCAGGGACACAGCTTACCTCAATTTCCACATTCATTCGCCTACGCACACAGTAACCTTTGACGCAACAGGTAATATATATATTTCTATATATAAAAAAATTTTCATATAAAGCAACGGAAATTTTCGTACAAGTTGGCAAACTGATGTCTGGTATTTGCTTAAAACAATTTAAGAGCGTAAAAAAAGCATTACTTTTATGAATACTGGGGGACGTCACAATGAATAAATACCCCCTTTTTTTGTCTCGCTTCGCGTACATTCAACTGACGCAAGAGGGTAATTTTTTTATGTTGATCTGCTTGCAGATAAATTATATTCAGATACCGTAACAGGTCGAGATTTTAATCAGCTTATCACTTCTCTCAAGAGAATTTGCCAGCTCCATTTCAGTCAAAGTAAATATCATGCTACTGTATAAACGCGGTCACCAAACGTTCTGTGCGGCAAAAATGAGATATAATATTTAAACACAAATATTTATACATTTTTTTGTTCAATTCGCATCAACTATTATATTTTTATCTCTAGGTTGTGCCCTTTCGCCGAGGATATCAATATTAAAAATCTTAAAAAAGCGGGATGTGATTTCAGATAACATTCAGAGAATTTCCGGTCCACGTTCTAATAATTTTTTTATATATTTGAATGCCTAATGTCGACAAAACAAATTCTCATATATGTTTCACGCACAAAAAACCTAACTGGCTATAACAAAATAAAGATTGCTTATCTTTAAAAAAAATTAAATCACTGCTCAATTTGCACGCATCTCTGTTCCAACCAAATTCGACGACCAGAACAAAAGAGGCAATCATCCGGCCGCCTTTTTTATTATTATTTCACAAAGGCTTAGAACACTTTGCACCGTCGCATCTGAGAAAGTCGATGGACGTTTCAGTCGGCCATCTTGGATGGCAAGACTGTACGTACGGAGAGCTAGTGTTCCAAAAAAAGTCCTTGGTGCAGCAAAATATGAGGAGGAGGGTCAGGCCGATCAAAGGGCAACGTAGAGAGCGAACAGGATAATTGGGGCAGCCAAGCCTGCACCGACATTAGTTGAGATCGGGGAGAAACAAAAGCACGTGAGCGCATCTGGAAGGTAGACAAACGTGCGAGGTGCGAAGAAAGCAGACGAACTTGCTCGCCGTATAGTCTCTGACAGCTTGAAAAACCCAGGGCGTGGCGAGTCCCACGAACACCTTAGTATCACTTCGCAGCCAATCAGATTGCGGCAGCAGCCCGCGCCGAAGAACCAATCACGAAGCAAGAAGAATGTACATAATTACCTACGCCTTGCCTTTCTGAAGCTGTCATTAGAGCAAATCAATCGCTTGCGATTTTGTTTTTTTTTTGTCCGTGACTTTAACTATTTCTTGTTTAAGCATTTTTTCCATAGACTTTTCCCTGTCTTTTTTTTTTCTTTTTTTAAAGTTGCTTGCTACGTTTCTAAAACCTTTTCGGCGCCTTCATGTTTCTGCAACACAGACCTTGAAAGCAAACATAAAGTGTCTGATTTTTCCACTGTGCTGAAACTAATTTCTAAATGGTTCGTATTTTGATATATATCTAGGAGATAAAACACAGAACGCCCGTCACGTCCTTAATATTTGGGATGCGTGCGCTTTCTATCTAAAAATTAAAAAGAAATATATATATATATATATATTGTGATTGTCAGCTCATAGGTATAACACGTGTTGTCAATACTTCGTTGTTGTTTTTTTCAGGAACGACATCAGAGGTGAGTCTCGTCGCGTTCCGGGAATTCAAGGCTCACTACATAAGTAAGTAGGCCGATCACTCAAATACCTTGCACGTGTATACAGATGTCAAAGACGGAAATATATTTTTGCGCCCCTTTTACCGCGTTAAAGGAAAACTGAAGCGTTTTTCTTTTATCTTCTAGGGAACTGTTAGAGTTAGGATCTGTGCACCTTAAGATGGGTGCAAAGTAGTTTTTCGGAGTCATTAGCAGAATCAACGTATCATTATCAATATCAATTCACAAAGTAATCTTGGGTCGTAGCTGCGCTTTCTGCCACCCACCGAGCGCAAGAGGAGAAGAGTGAAAGAAAGTAAAGTAGCGGAAGTAACATCATAGACGGTGTCTGATGAGCCTTGCTCGCCTTTCATCTGACTCGCATATGCAAACGACGACGTCACGACGTGTATTACAGATAACTGGCGGCAGAGGCTCGCCGCACGCCAAACTGTATTTGCGGCGCTCGTTTTTTTTTTTTTCCTTTTTATCCGCTTAAAAATTGTTTACGCCACATCCCGTCCACATAAATTACGATAAGCGAATTCAGAAGATAAAAAATCATCAGAAGGCTTCTCCTAACTCGGTATTTTTTTTTTTCATATAAAAATTGCTTTAAATTGTCTTTACCTAAACGAAACAATTTTTAAATCCGAAAATTAAAATTCGCGCATTGTTCAGTTTCATAGGATTATAAAACAAAAATACGTACAAAATTAGAAGCTTTGCCTTCGCCGTGTGCTTTGATAACAATGGTGTTAGGTTAGTGTAAGATAATGCGGCTCCCCGATTGAACACGTGCGCTGAAGGAGCATGCAACTTGGACGTAATGAATGAGTCAGATTGTACGCCTAGTTTGGGCTATACCCTCTATTTAATGCCTTCCTCGCCGTTCTATCAAAAGCAAACACACCATTGAACGCTGCAAGGTGTTGGAATCGCTTTAGATTCTCCAATGTTACATCGCCAACATCAATAACTCTGTAATGCTCAATCATGGAGGTAGGAAGCTTCAGCAGGCGACATGAGGCCACCAAAGGTGAAGCCAGAAGTGAGGAGGGACATGCCCCAACGATGACCAAAACCAAGAGACGCTATTGGACGAAAAGTATTGTTCTCGCCTTTTCGTCCAATAGCGTCTCTTGATTTGGTCATCGTTGGGGGTGTGTCCCTCCTCGCTTCTGGCTTCACCTCTGGTGGCCTCATGTCGCCTCCTGAAGCTTCCTACCTCCATGTGTTCAATAGGCACTTCTGAAAAGTGCGTCGAGCAACGCTGAGGGCAGCCAATGTTTGGGCGTCGCTTTATTGGCAAAACGTGCCTTTGGATCAAAATGGACGCCGAACGCTGATGCAGTGTTCGTGCCCAATGCATGCTCAAAATGCGTGCCCAAAATATAGCGGCCCCGGAATCAGCTACTGAAGGGTGCGCGCTCTTGAAAGCGGTCTATTCCTAAATGGCACAGTTCTTTGGGCTAAACTTTTACATTTGTGTAGCAATTTAGGGCCTTAAAAAGTTCGAAGAATCCGAGGTAGAAATAAACTTGGCTTCGTTTGGTCGGAGTCTGGGTATCATGGTCTTCATTCGGCAAACAAGTGCCTAGGCCAGCAGTGAAGCCTCGCTAGGCTTCACTGCTGGTAGTTTTGCTGTCATCTGGCATCTTAAAGGCTAAATCGCCAAACAAATGCAAGTGATAAGCTTCAATTTTTTTGTTCGCGTTTTATAAGGCAACTTCGGGCCCATATTGTCAACCAAGTGCCAGATTTAGGATTCATTACTGTTGTTTTTTTTTTTTTGTTCATACGTGGCATCTTTGGATCAAAGATCATCAAACCTGGTTCTTTGGCAATATGTGGCGAGTTAGAGAGAAGATACACAAATGCCAAAGAAAAGTACTTTGGCACTAAGTAACGTCTTGGAGCAAAAGCCGCATAAGGCACAATTTAGGCTCCTACCATTGCCAAGCTTGCGCCAAGTTAGGCGTTTTTCTAGCACCTTATATTATGCAAAATATTTCGAAGCATCAAATGATGTCATGACTGTGTCCCTCCTAAAACATCAAGACATCCGTTTATTTTTTATCTCTGATTGCTTTAGCCGAAGTGATCCGCGGAAGAGAGCCCGTTGGCAAAATCTACGACGTGGATCTCAAGTGCACCAACGCTCAAGAGCTGTACAAGGAGGTGTGTCCGGAAGGATGCGGTATGGAGCCTATGAGGGACTTTTAGGTCTAGAGTTGGCGGAATCTTGGAGGAACTTTTTTCTCTACGTTGGGTGCACACTCAAATAAACCGCCATTCGAGCACAAACTATCAGAGAGTTCGCAATTCATTCCTGAAAAAGAAAGACTCGATCGCTAAATACATACAAAATTACATTGATTTCCCGAAAATTAACAAATGTTAACGAAACAGATAATATTAAGGATTCCTATGATCATGTAGTGGGACATCTTTCAAGTCTTGATTTATATTTATGCGTGAATGAGAAAATAACTGTATATTTATTTATCTTTATTTTATTGATTTCGAACTCCTCCACCAGAAATGTCGCGGGTAAAAAAAGGATCGACTGAAAATAAAGCTTTAATTGGAGAACTTGTGCCAGAAACAAAAGAAAGAACTAACTACGAGAAAGCAGCAGCAAGCGTCGACGGCGGCCGCAGTGAGCGACGGTGCGTCGGCGTGACAGCTGGCTAGAGCGAGAGTGAATCTGCCTCGTCATTCGGAGAGTCTGAGTCGGCAAAGCCGCGCTCGGTTCCTTATCTACTACACCCGGTATCTCGAAGATTCTTCAATAGAATGTTTGGGAGTGGGCAAGCGCAAAACTGACTAGTCAATGCCATTCTGACCTCCTTATCTTTTATACTTAGGTAAGAATAAACACGATTTTTTTAAATGTGCGCAGAAGTGTTCCTTCTCCGTCATGCACGCAGCATTACTTACCACTTTAAAAGAGCGTCGTACCGATGCAAGCTTAAGTAAATTAGCAAAAAGCTAAACCAAAGTGTCGTTTACAAAACATTTGGGGGGTCGACTGAACCATAAATAGTCCTCAGTCCTATCGAGCATAGTACGGCTTGAGACAAAACACGTGCACTACTTGGGGTCGTGGCTGGTGGCGTCCTGGTCGTCGGTTCCTTCGGGGAACACCTCGTAGCTCAAGTCCCCAAGGCGGCGAATAACCTTGTAGGGCCATCCCATGGCGTCATCCCTTTTCGAAGGCGGCGAGAGAGCTTCCCACTCAAAATGGAATAGTCTTCTCCGGTGTCGATGAGTGCCGTCGTGTCGGGGCCGTCAATGTTAACGTCGCAGTTATACGACACCTATGCGTCTCGCCGCTATTGTGGCAGCCCTCCGACGTTTTTAGCAGAATTTTCGCTTCGGTTGGCTCCGGGAATTCCACCTCCGAGAATTCAAGCCCTTAGTTTTCCCGGCGGGGTTTTGAACAACGTCATCCCCATGGCCGGGGGTCGTGGGGACGGTGAGCAAAATCCTCGGAGCAAAACTGGAATTAAAGACGGCGAACGGCGAAGGTACTCTTCAATGGTTTGCGGTCGATCTCCGTAGCGTGGGCGTGGGTTGTAGGTGTCGAACCCGCGCAGCCAGAGTTGTTGGTAGTGGCATCGGCGATAAGTGTGGTCGGCTTCCCCAAAGTAGTAGCATAGCGGCCGTCGGTCCGCCGTTCTCCAGAAGTCCGTCTTCCCTGGCGCCGACTGTTCTTGGCGAACGTACTGGGGTCGTTCCTCCGTGTGTCGAGCGTACTGCGGTAGAGGCGGGACGCGTCGAAAAGGCGCAGGGTACTGACGAGCAACTGGGGGCAGTTGTCGGGTCATGGCGGCGTGGGACGTCAACGTATGTTGACGGGAGCTTCCGGTTCCAAGGCTTGCTGGAACTCGTCACTTAAGACTTCGGCGAATGAAAGCGGTGAGGACGGGCGCCGAGCAATGGGGCGCAACTTTCGGAGCTTTCCTCGGACGACGTCCCGGATGATCTCGCGTGTGTCCGACGCACTGAGGCCCAAGTAGCAGCTTGACGACGAGAAAGCGGCGACGCCGGATAGTCGCTGGTAGTGCGAGGCTCGTGCATTGAAGGCATGTTCAATGTTTGTGACCTCCGTGACGAAATGTTCGACGATCGCAGGTGGATTGCGCACAAAACTTCCAAAGATATTTTCTAAGAACCCCCTCATGAGGATCCTCAGTTTCTCGGCTTTAGAAGCTTCGGGATCCGCTCGGCTGCTTGACGAAGCACGTCCTCGACGAAACTGACAATGCTCTCGGTATTGCCTTGATACTTTGTCTGAATCACCTTCTCAGCGCGTTCTCGTCCCTGCTGGGTCGCAAACGCTCGGCGGGGCTCATACTTGCATTCTTTCCAGTTGGTGATCGTCACCTCGTGCTTTTTATACGAGGCACGTACTGTTCCCTCTAGGGAGAAGTAGACGTTCTGCAGGCATTGCTCAGGCGCCCACCCATTGGGACGGGAAGCACGCTCGTATTGCTGCGTCCAGTCGCCGACGTCTTAATTGGTAAGCTTCACCGTGGAAGGGCATCGGAGTACAAGGTGCGACGGGAAGGAACATGACGTGGGGTGCCGCAGCAGGGCTCACTGTTTGCTGGTCATGAAAAAACATCTCCAGGTTCTGCGAATTATTTTCTCTTGGTTGGTTAACCAATGGACCGAATTGCGGCGGCTGGCCTTGAGTACAGCAGCTTGCTCGGGACTCGTCTGACTTCACAGAATGAAGTTCTCCGGAGCTTGAAATAGATCTGGTACGGTGGGCACTTGGTGGCGTACACGGTACAAGCAAGAAACATAGAAGGTTACCCCACACCTCCACCAGAAGTGTCACGCATGAAGGCGATGAGGCGATGAATAATAACTTGAAAATAAAGACTTAATCGACAAACCTGTGCCAGAGACAAAGGGGAGAAGAATTGGGCACAGAAACAACAATTTCTGGCTTTCTATGAGTTGCGATAGCATTTGTAATTAGACTCACGACGCAGATTACTGCGAGTACGACGACGCAAAACTTGGGTAAACAGGCTATTTTATTAATGGTTTACGTCGCAATCATTGAAGTCAGCGCGACTGCAGCGCTACACTTCGAAATTGAGTGATAATCATTTCATCTTCTGTCTTTGTGTAGTCGTTTAATGTTCAAGTTGTTTCCCCACCATCATTGAAGCTTCGTGTGTGTGTCTGTCCTCTCTCTTTGTAATCATTTGATGTTCAAGTTGTTTCACCACCATCATTGATTATGTACCAAGTATTAACTCAAACCAATAATTGCTTCGTAGCTTGGGCGCAAATGTGAATGCGTGCTTACTCTCGCTCCGTGTATGCGCGGCACGGGTTTATCTGCTTGCGCCGCAGTCATGAGTGATTGCTTCGTAGCTTGGGCGTAAATGAGAATGTGTGCGTACTGCGGCTCTGAGTATGCGCGGCGCGGTTTATCTACTTGCTAGGACGACGTCTTAGAGGACGACGCCAAAGACGACGTCTAGGACGACCTCTAGGATTACCTAAAGGCCGATCTCCAGCACGACCTCTAGGACGACCTCAAGAAGGACTTCCTACAGGACGACGTCAAAGACAACCTCTCGGACGAGCTCAAGGACTGCCTCTGGGACGACATCGAGAATGACATCCGGATACGCGCGGCGGCTGCTTATGCGGACGTCGTGCGTATGCCAAAGCGCCACGCCCCCTCGCGGTCCCTCCGTATATGCGCTTCGCGGATACGCATGAGGCATTCGAAGCCAGATACCGTATCGCCAAAGCAGGGTGAAGTAGCTAAAGAATGTTATCGCATTAACAAAACACTGACGATGCTGATAATACAATTAATTCAAAGGTGCAAGAGCTGGACAACAATATCGATAATATTACCTGGAGAAAGGGAGCGAGTTGGCAAAGGACAAACACAAATCCCCAAACACAGCTAGGTGACATGCTGCGCGACCAAAAAAATGTGCCTAGTTCTTTTATCGAATCAGAGACGTCGGCTTTTTTTGGGTCGCATGCCAGTCACCTAGCTGTGTTTGGTGATCTGTGTTTGTCCTTTGTCCTACACGTCATTCCACTTCTCCAGGGACTATTATCGTTATTCTTGTCCAGTTTGCTTACACCTTTGCGTTAATTGCATTATCATCATAACCTTAAAATGCAGGCCGATCACCCTTGTTGATGTTAGACTGGTGGTAGCTGATAAAA
The DNA here is from genome assembly GCA_013358835.2 of Ixodes persulcatus. Lineage (NCBI taxonomy): Eukaryota > Metazoa > Arthropoda > Arachnida > Ixodida > Ixodidae > Ixodes > Ixodes persulcatus. Next base: position 28,490 of record JABSTQ010008744.1, on the reverse strand, counting down.
CCCGTTTGCTCTACTGACATCAAACTCCTGGTTGGCTGAGTTGGTGAGCGCTCCACTGGAAATGGAGAGGTCCCTTTCTTGTATACCAAGACCAGGCGGATTTTTTCGGTTGCTCAGCCACCTAGCCGTGTTTGGAGATTTGTGTTTGTTCTTTGTCGTTCTTCCCCTTCTCCATGGATTATTATCGACTGAAGATGTCTTGTTCATGGTGAATGCGTCGCACAGCGTGCATCACTTTCTATACTTTCTGATCAAGGAAAAATCCTTGATCAACGCTAATCAAAATTTGAATCACACAGATGGTTCAATGCCTCGCAAGTTTAATGAACAAAATAAAACGATCGTACACTTGGTGCGTCTTGCATCCGGAAAGGAAACTGAAACATAAAAAACGCGTCCAAACTGAGCGTTTCTTCGGAACACCATAAAATTCTCTACCTACCTTATGTCTTTATAAAATGAGCCGATTTAGGGGTATTTTATGATTCCCATAATTGTTGTAATTGAACCATATGTTCATTTTCACTAATTAAAAAAACAAATTTGTAAATTGAAGTTAATTGTGTAGCAAATTAGTATGATTTTGCAATCCTCGACTTCAGCCGTGGCAGGTAATTTCTTTCCGGAAGGATTTTCTTTTTCCCATCAACCCTATATGTTTAGTGATTTTTGAGTCTTCGCTGAAACACTATGTATATACAATAAGAAGCAACATTGAGAGGCACAAACGTCCGATTTTTTTCTGTAGTAAAGAAAATGTTGTTTCTATCACCGTCGTTCAATAAGAGCTTCAGACATTTGCACACTGACTTGAAAATTTTCGAACTTGATCTTCCTCGGTCTTCTAGGAATTGATTCTCAATGCGCGTGGCGGCGAAAGTTAATGTTTGTTTTGCATGGTTGGAAGGGAGTTCATTCGCACCCCTCCAGTAGTATAGAAGAGGAATCGTCGCCGTTACTGCGCACTGAAAGTTGCAAGAGGTCAGTAGACGTACATCTTATTGGAGCTGGTCTCTGCGACAGCTAATTGTAGCACATCAAAAGCATAAGTAAACAGTGGATATGAATAAAAAACTGGAGTAACTAAAAAGTACACCAAACATCATAACGTGAAGCTATCCACTTCTAAAATTGAAACAGGAAAATTTGTATTTGTAAAAAACAACACCATGATCAACGCGATTAAATAGAACTTGTACAACTGATTTATAAAGTAGTCTCAAAGATTGCGTTAAAATTGAATTTCAAGCAGACAAAATAAAAATGTACGACAGGTATTAAGCTTCAATAATCAAAAATGTTAATGCGATGCGATTAAAAACAATAAAAATTTAGGACAAAAAGACGTCAGGGAATAAAAAGCTGAACAAGGTCAAAACGTTTTGTATAGTTTGATTCCAAATGAAAGTGGTTCATCTGTATGTCGTGCAACCGTGGTGTTTGTGCCATTCCCCCTTCTAAAGTTACCCTTAAATTTTGCAAACACAACTGTCATAGCTGGCGTTTGTACTCTTTCACAATGATGGCTTTAGAACAGTCATTCGTCTGCATGTTGGTTGCGCGAGTGGAGACCGAGCACAGAAGCGTAAGGTGCACATTTTAATATTTCGTTATAAGAAGTAGGAGAAGCATAAATCGCAATTCACTTGATATTTCATTGCGTTGGCATGTACAAACGAAAACTGACTGCACCAATAGCGAGAGTGACTCAAGACTGTCTTCGAATCGACCAGCGGAAAGTGTCAATATTCCATCCCGACAAATCTGCGTTATCTCATACTTGCGCCATCTCTAGGCGGGTTATAGCAGCGTTTCCATTGAAGCCCACGTATTTAATTTTTAATTGCGGTAATAACGTCCCCACGTAACACTTTAAGCAATTTTTGACGTTTCTAATTTAAACTATAGTATACCGCAATTCTTCAACCACAATTTTAATATACCACCGTATAAATTGCAGGTGTGTCAGCCGAATACATTTTTTATGTATTGTCATTACGGATAGTATACACGTAATCAAAGTATACTACTTATCCTCAGGTGTAAAAACGCTTAGTTTTTTTTTATATAAAGCAGAGCCTTTCCTTGAGATTATTACAATTTTTTGGCTTCTAAGATATTCTCTACACCCGTAGAAAAAACGTATTTCTGAAGCACCTCTTGCAACTTTCCGACCAACAGTGAAGTTTATAAGATCAGATTTAAAAATAAAGCCAATGCACCATTTAATTCAACTCTAGCACCCAGAACGTTCGATAACATATCGAATACATTATTTTTCTCAAAAAGATTTTTTTGAATTCTTAAGACTAATTTGCCCTATTGCTATCATTCGTCCTCGTTTAACGAACCGTTAAGAATCGTTTTCAATGTTCTGCTACTGAGATCAATAAATTAACAAACAAAAACGTAATTATATTTATTCAAAAAATTTGTCATGGTTTCAAAAGGTTCTTAACATATTTGTTTTAATTATTTATATGGTTATACGAGAGAAAATATATTTTAGCGTACGAAATGGGAATATTAAGGTGATGATGCTTGTTACGAGAATGCTGATTGATCCTATTGATTTGTTGTTCACCTCTAAAAAAGTGTCAGTTTAACCAGATATTAAAATATGTGCATTAAATAAATTTCCCCTATCCCCCTGTACGCGAGTCCAAGACTGAATACGTTGAAGCGGGTATTTATAAGTCAAAAATACACCTTGATATCAGCTTCCTCGAAGAGAGCTAAAGTTAAGTCTTCTAGAGAACCAGTTGTAGTCGGGGGCCCGAAATTATATGTTTATCGTTCGACAACTCGGCCGATGTCAAAACGTCCTCGGGCGAGTCGTGGGCATCCAGATTTTAAATAGTAAAATATCCGTGTAAACGTACGAATCATGACTTTTTTAAGACAGGATTTCGCGGGAATGGCTCGTTTATTGGAATTTGACATATCACCAACTTATATTTTTTACCAATTGCCAACAAAGGATCAAACAATTTCGCACCTGCCGAAATTCCCGATGTCTTCTTAATATGTTCGAATAAATGGAGTGGAAATTTAACCAAGCTGGCCAGGTTATCTTCTAATGCGTGAGCATTAGAACGCTCGAGCGTTCTAATGCTCACGCGTTAGAAGATAATCTTTCCAGCTTGGTAAACCCACTGGTGCACCAAGCTGGCCCATGTAAACCCACTGGTTTTAGTCAGTGTGCCCCAACGAGGTAGAGGGGCTTAGAGCGATAAACTGGTATCCCGTTCACCAAGCAAAAGGAACCCCCCTCCCCCCCACCCACCCCCCCCCCCCCCCCGCCCCCCTTTGCTGCCGCCATGTACAATTTTGGGCTGTCTGATACTTTAGACCAACGTTACTAGAAGCACTCAGTGGGGAAACTGCCATAGAGCCTGCTTTAGAAAAGTGGCTCCGATCCGTACTCGAGAACCGAGCTAATGGCGATCGCAACGCCGCCATTTCTCCCGCAGTGTCTACTCTGGGAACTGCACGGCTGCACGTCGAGTCAGGCAAGGGCTGGTGGCGTCATCTCTCAGGGCCATCTCGCAGTATCTATGTAAAGCAACTTTTATGTTTCAACTCGTCGATAAAGGGTGGCGCTGTTATCGTATTTAGCTCGGTCTCGGTGGACGCCAGCGACCCAGGTTTCAAGAGTGAGTTTCCCAACTGAGGGTTTTAGTAACGTTGCTTTAGACCCATGTTACAGAGGAAAAAAAAAGCAAGACGCAGAATGGCCCAAAAAACGCGTTTTTCGTGTAAGGCTTGTCAAATTATGAGGCGCTGGAGAAATGCAGCCTTTTGCGCTAAGTCCTTATTTTGAACTCTTTTTGTTCGCCTTCCGCCCATTGAAAAGCATGCGGGAAGGGCCTTAGAACGCACCTGGTATCGCTGCGCCGCAGCGTTCTTCCGCGACATAAAGTACGTCTGCTTTCCTCGCCGTCACCATGGCAACAAACGCCGAGTGTATGAAAGCACGCACGGTACCGCCGCGTGAAGCCAGAAAAGCTGACGCCATTTTACGAACGCCGTCTGCTAGCCAAAGCCGAACGCGGTCAGAACCGTGTATAGAGAGAGTTTGGTCAATGGGAGGTGCGGGCAGAGCCAGGGCGTGCGCCAGACTCGGAAAGAGGGCTTGGCATGCTCTCTTGACCAACCAGAAGCCGAAATGAATCCCCTAGCGGTGGTAGCGAGAAACATTTCTGATCAAAGGTATATGTTCGTATATGGTTTTAATAAGCGCGTAACAGTGAAGTGTAGTAACTCTTCGTGGTTGAAAATAGGGTGCACGTGTTGTTTTGATCATGATCATGCAGAAAGATGTAAGAAACGAATGCGTCGCTCAACTCTGTTTTGCTGGGACAGGGTGTAACCGCTCGGACGGCAGATTCCCGGCCCTCGGCGCTTAGCGTAAGGATTATGTCGATCGTTCCGCTGGTCGCACTCTTCCACCATCATTTTGGATGAGCGTGATTGAAACATCATGTGTACCATATTTTCAGTCACCGAAAGGCACGCCGATGCAGTTATCAGGTTTGTTTCTCGCGACCACCGCCAGTGTAATTTTTCCGGCTTCTGGTTTGTCACATTCGAATTTCTCAAGACGCCCTGGAACATGCCCAGCCCGCTTTCAGCCAATGGCGCCTCCTCATTTGTCTCCTATACTTCCCAACGAATGGCCAAACTATCTGCATATACGGCTCTGAACGCGGTGTGTCAGGACTCAGATCTACCGTCTTCGCCGGTGCGCCGCTGGCAAAGACGACGAAGCTGAGACACGCCGACGGCGATTGAGCAAGCAACAGCACCGCGGGACGACTGCAACGGCGGCATTTATTTGGATCAAAGGCGCGAAATAAGCAAGAACAATTTTTATTTGAATCATAACACGCGATATCCAAGTTGGGGACCACATACCTTTGCTGGGTGTTTCCTGTGGACATTTTATAGAGACGCGGGGTGCCGCATTCAGAAAACAGCTCTGTTTGGAAAATATGGGGGCCCTGAAAAGGGCCGTTTAGACCGCTACCAGAACCTATAACTGACGTAACGAGCACTTGACAAGTGGTTGGCGCCAGGCACGTAGCCAGGATTTTGTTTCGGGGGGGGCCCGCCCTGACAAAATGTTGTATGAGGGGGAGGGGGGAGAGGAGGTCCCAGCAAAATCGAAGATTTCGGGGGGGGGCCCGGGCACCATGCCCCCCCCCCCCCTGGATAGGTGCCTGGTTGGTGCATAAGTCGTCTTTATGCACGCAGGCCAGTGACGGGCTCGGCGCAGCGAATCACTCGAAGTCACCGGGGCCGTCAGAATCCTTGTCCTTCGCACTATAGGGAAGGTCCCTTTCTGCGTCGGGGCTGTAGATTTTGGCGGCCGCGGCGACGAACGACTGGAATCTATCAGTGTTTCGCGCTCCTTCTCTCTCCTCCAAAACATGAACTTTGCAAGGTGACCAGTGAAATGGTGGCTCTCGCGCCGTCCAGATGGAAGAGAGATTTCGACGTGGGCCCAGGTGCTCTTCACCGTATTAGTGTAAGCTCCAGCGTTCGGGTCGACAAAGTGCAGCTTGTGGTTGACGGTGAGGGGCGTGAAGCGAGCGTCATCTGCAAGCTTGCCATAGCCAGCCCAACAGTCAGTGATTATTCTTGTTCCAGGGCGGACCCACTCGGCTCTTAGCCCTTGCGGGGTTTTAGCGTCACGGGTCTCCATGTGAGCAAGAAAGCAGTACCCGCTGCCACCCTCCACAACGACGAAAACCCGCTGGGGAGGCCTTAAATACCCGCGATGGTACTTTCGCCACCCGAACATACTTTCGTCTAGGTCTACAGTCGCGCCTTCGACGCCAATCATCTCTGAATGCGTAAAGACGCCATTTACCACAACCTCCCGACAAAGGCTCGTCCAATCAGTTGTTGTCTTACTTGCGACATCAGTCTCCCGCTGAATTAACGGCGCACGGTAGGTTCTGGCACCAGAGCTAGATGATTTTCATGAGTTGGGGAAGCGTCAGGTGCGATTCCTCGAAAAAGGAACCGCTCTGTACCGAGACCTCGCCCCGGCACTGAACCTTGACCGGCTTCCCCTTGGACACCTCACGAGTCATCCACACACCGCACCTCCACGAGTAGCCATCCGCAGAACTAGCGCGGAATTGCAGCGTCATCGCACCTTCGCACACTGGGCACGCACAAGAACCCAGGAGCGAGCCCTTGCCCTGAAGCAAATTAATTGCTTCAAGAGGGTCTTTCATGGCGTCATGAAGACGGCACAAGTTAAACGCCATGGCACTGCGATGCTCGCCTCTGGAAGAATAAAGCGCCGAGGAACTAAACGAGCAGAACTGCGCGCTTCTTTGCATTTATTATTTTTATTTGATCCGCCATTTTATACCTCGTGCCACCATTCTAACAAACTCATTGGTTAATCGTTCGTACCACACCATCGCGTGACAAAACAAACCCCAATTGTATGACCAGAACGGTTGCCCCGGTCGGCATCGTTACAAAGAAGAGAACAGTCGGAGCCAACAACAAAATAAAATAACAGAGTGAATAAAAATAATAAAAAAAAAATAAGAAGGGAGCCGTTCTCGGGCGGCGTGTTCTTTGCTGAGAGGTGTTGCTCGCAACGTTCGTTGTTTGTTTTCCTTTTTGGTTTCTTTACCCTACAGGATGCCCAAAACCCTTATTTGAACCTGATTTGTTCATTCAATAACAAACAACGCGTTGGAACGAAGAAGGAAGGTACTCTTGGCGTCAGAATTTTAGGTAGTCTAAAAGAAAATAAAAGTAAGAATGCACAATAAATACCGTACTGCGAGACCGGTATACTCCGCACTCGGCGAGACCTGATGACGCCGCCGACGACCGTTAGGCTATTTATTTTGTTTGCTTAGATTTTTCATCGCGACGGCTACTCCACCGTGCTTCAGAGTTTCCAGCGGAGGTCCGGCAGTTTTTGATAATTATTGTTATTGTCGTTTGAAGGGCACTCTTCCTATGCCGCTTCGTCTTCGATCCTGACGCCATAAAATTATGGGCGTTTAAAAGTTAGCGCCACGTATAAAAAAAATAAAAGGTGTAGTTCATGGTCGGATTGCTTTATGGATACAATTAGTCCAATAAAATTAGTCCAATAATGAATTAGTCCAATTATTTAGCTTTGTTATTAGCATCTTTTGTGTGCATGCGTGAAACACAGCACCCAACGAGAAGACATGAGAAGAACGCTGCAACTGTTGGACCATGGAAGATTGAATGTCACCAAAATCCTGGGCCGGAAAACACGTGGCGGTATCAGTATATTGTTTTGAAAGCGCTACAAAAACACGTCGGCGACACTGGACTTCTAGACCACCTTTGAGTGCGTGCGCGTGTGATGTGTGTGTGTGTGCCATTCTTTCGTTTTAGATTGTAGGCGCGAAACATCCACACGGACTAGGACCTGAGTAATGCAGAGTCTCGGCCAACATCTGGATGCTGTTACTTAGGCCCTAGCCAGTGTGGATTTTTCGCGCCTATGATCTAAAAGAAAGAATATTTTTATGGCGTCAGGAACGAAGCAGCATAGGAAGAGTGCCTTCAAACGACAATAATCACATGAGCGAATGACATTTTAGCGAACAGCGACGTTCGAGCGAATTGACGTTTTAGCGAATAACGGGGGTGCGCGTTAACCCACCCGCCGCGCTGCGCTTACGCTGCTTCGCGGCGACAGTCTGTGTCGGCTCATTACAAAAATGTGAACCCATTTGGCCCATCCGAAAACGCCGCTTCGCGGCGTCCGACTATTCGCTAAAGTGTCATTCGGTGAAACGTGTGCGTTCGCTAAAATGTCATTTGATCAAGTGAGTGCCTCCCATTAAAAACTGCCGGACCTCCACTGGAAACTTTGAGGCACGGTGGAGTAGTCGTCGCGTGAAAAACCTAAGAAAGCCAAATAAATATCCTAACGGTCGTCGGCGCGTCATGAGGCCTCGCCGAGTGCGGAGTATAACGGTCTTGCAGTACGGTATATATTGTGCATTCTTACTTTTCTTTTCTTTTAGACTACCTCAAATTCTGACGCCAAGACGCCCCACATCCTCCTTCGTTCCAACGTGTTGTTTGTTATTGAATTAACAAATGAGCTTCAAATAAGGGTCGTGGCATCCTCCAGGGTAAAGAAACCAGGGTGTCGAACCGGTCATTGTTTCGGTTCGGCTCGGGTTCGGGTTCAGTAGCATTGTATTTTGTTCCGGTTCGGTTCCAGTTTAGGGTGGTGCACATACAATCACTCCGGTTACCGGTTTTAATAAGCGCGAACCGGTTCGAACCGGTTCCTAACTCGACCTTAGCATATTGACTGAGCACTTACTGTAGCCTTTTCTGAGCACGAGATACTTGCAATAGACCCATCCCAAAACTGCTCCCTCTTTAAGTACAAAACGAGCGTGTTGGTAACGGTAATTAAACATGAGGTCCGTCCCCCCTTTCTCTGTATCTTCCTAATGTTTAATTACTGTTACCAACACGCTCGTTTTGTACTTACTTCGTTGTCCGTCCCCCCTTTCTGTGCATCTTCCTCATGTTTAATTGTTCCCTCTTCAAGCAGGTCTGAAAACCCTGCATTCTGACGTACGCAAAAGACCCCATTAATGGGGTAAGGCTATTTCATGTATAATACTGTTCTTAAATAAATTATACATAAGTGATCGGCTTTTCAATTTTATGATGTATTTTGCACACGCAGCTGTACAATATTTCAAACTCTGCCAGAAGAGGACTTAATTTCAGGAAAGAGAGCTTGTGGCCGGTGCCATCTTTATTGTTCGTGCGTATAGCGAGTGCTTTGCTCGCTTTCCGAAGTGACGAACAGGCACGTGCTGGGCTGTGAAGATTACACGTTGGGATGTGATTTTGTAAACAGTAAAAAGGTATCTAGCTGGGTTGCTTGCCCTCTATGTGATGTCTACTTTGCTCTGCACAAACGTGTTTTTTAGACATGCTACCAGTTTTCGAGGCCCAGTAAGATGTCGCAGCTATGCCCCAGAGAGGCTGACAGGGGAATGAGAGGAAACAAATGTGACGTAAAAGTTACAACACAGAAACAGGCACGGCGAGTGCGCAGTTGGGGTAGTTTATCGAATCCCGTTAAGCGGTGGTCGTGTATATATCGGCCAGACTGACCGGTGTGACAACGACCGGGCGCATGATCAGGCACTTTAGCTGCGGTTAACCTCGGGAGGCCACCTTCCTTTACACTGCGTCACTTGTTTGTGTGTGCCGAAATTTGAGAGCATCACTATTTTGGGGAGTGGGGCTGACAAAACTGCACGCGCTCTGCTGGAAGCCTACGAGATAGGAAATGAACGAATCCATTGCGTCAGCCAAGCCTCGATATATCTACATAAAAAATAAATAGCTTTCTTGAGTTTGTGTTGATGCAGTAACAGTCTGGTGATTTGGTTGTTTTTCTTGGCATTTTCTTTTCATTAAACGTTCAGTGGAGGTCCAGCGCTAGTCCTGTTCATTTCTTTCCAGTGTCTGTGTTTGTTTGCTCGCTGCTACCAGTTTTTTACCTGTTTTCATTGTAACCAATCTCTTATGCAATACCGCCCGTGGTGCTTAAAGTGCTTAAACAAATAAATAAAAAAAATACACAAAAAGCGGGGGCGTAGTAAAATCAATTTATTTATTTGGAATTATTTGATGCCACCGCGAAAGAGGAATATATTTGATCAAACCCCACTAGAGTGTTTACACGTTATGACGTTTCATAGCGTCATATATACTCATGACGCCTTTCTGTTTGAGTGGATTAACATGATGTTGCCTATCGTCGACTCGTTCAAGGTGGCTCGAAGCGGTGAAAGCACAAACTTGAGACCTGAGAAGCTTCGCTGCACGCTGACTGTGCGTAGCTGGCGCTGCCAGAGCAACCTTGGCTAGCTCATAGAGTTCTGGTCATCCAAGCTTGTGGTAATCACAGTAACGAAGAATGACTTCGTTTTTGTTGAGGCGCGGCTCCTGGAGAAAAGATTCCAGCAGCGGACCGATGCTCTTGCTCGCTGCGGTGCAATCACGCGGTTCGGCCTTCGTCAACCTTTCTTGGGCTTCTAAGAACATGTCGAGTTCGTCTTCTTCCTGAGCACCGCAATCGATGACGTTCACGTTGCTTTTGCACACTTCCTGAGAGTCGTGTTTGCTAAAGTTCAAGCTTGGGCGAGTTGTTATACCACATACATCGGGATTAATTGTTTCACTGTTTTCTTTTGCGCTGTTTTAATACCGATGTATATTTGCCTTTTTTTAAGATGAGCTTGCGATTTTTTTTCTCTCTTTTGCTGACAGCAGAATGTTGTACCTCGGATCTAAGTAAATTCCAGCGGAGAAAATGTCGTTGCCAAGAAGCATTATTTCTCTTCTATTTAGGGCTTCTACCAGGCTGCGGCCAAAAGCAGAGGTTGATTTCGATGTATCTTTATGGCACCTAAGCCACGCCTCAAAAGAGTCCCCGTGAGTCAACTGCTCTAACCATGGGCGTCCGCAGAACTTTATCCAGGGGGGTGCACACTTTTACCCCCCCCCCCCCCCCCCTTGGGGAATGTTGGCGATGTTGGCTATTTTCAGCACGTTTCACTGTTACTCTCTACCTGCTTTCACGGCTGCGCCCTGGATTTGGGGCTACAAACCACTGATTTCTATGACAATTGCTACATTGTGCTTCCCGCTCCCGCGAGTGAAGCCACCGTACGGCCATTTTGCATGTCGAAAAATTGCGTTCTTGGAGCGTTGCGGAGGCTGGCGGCAGCGTAGTGAAGACATATTTTCTACTCCTTCGTCATCATTCGCCGAAGAAGTTCTTTAAAACCCTCTGTAAGCCGCGAGACTCTCCGTTGAGAACACGTGGAAATCTTAACGGAAGCGTAGTGTAGCAGAAAAAAGGCACAACGCGTTGAAAGCAAGTTTCGCCGGTCTCGTGGCTTAATCAAAACTCCCTTGGAACTTTATTATTATTATTTTTTTGCCGTTTAAATTTGCCATTTTCTCAATAGCCAGTTTTAATTTCCAGATACTAAATAGCATGTTGGGAACGGTGAATCCATGGTATTCAGAAAATGTAGTTGGTTTGGGTTGCTATAAAACCGCCGGAGTACCTTTTAACTGGTGCGGGTGCAGCTCCCCCCCCCCCCTCTTCTACCCCTCTCGAAATTCCAGGGGGGGGGGGGGGGCAACTGCCCCCTCTTGCACCCCTCTGCGGACGCCCATGGCTGTAACTAATACCCCTATTAGACGGCAGCTAAAATGGCATTTACGCCAAATGACATTCAGTGTAAATGTCATTTAGGCACTGCCACACGGCAACTCGAATGGCATTCAACCCAAATGCCATTTCAGGTAAACTGAGTTCGTAAAGCGTACTCTCGTTGGCAGCGCTCGGCACATGTTACGGGATTTTTTAAGAAAAGAAGGCATATATTGCGGAAACAAATTTTACATCGTTTTAATTACGAAAATAATTTGTTTAACGCATATTTCGCACACACTTTACGTTCCTAATTGTTTAACCTACTCACGATACTCACGGCTCCAGTTATCCAGTAGGCCTAAAGGCGCTGATGGCTCTGAACCGCTGAAACTGTCGTGTGCTCGCCTCGGTCGGCTGTTGGTTCGTTGATTCCAGTTGCGCTCAGCATTTACGCGTTTTTACGATGTTGGAAGGAGCGCCTGCCGGCAAGAAAAGGCCACCTGCCAATTATACCACCCGCGAGATGTCGGAACAACTTTGTGAGACGAGCACCTCAAACGTCTTCGGTAACAGAGGCGGAACGGCGGGTTCTGCACCGGCATTCGGGCGTTTTTAGAAGCCCTCGGTTTCCTCAAGACACATGTCGCAGTCCATCACAAGACCGAAACCTCAAGGAACATGTTTGGGTAAGATATAACTTTGACGGTGGGCGTAACCAACAGGAGCACGCAAAAGAATAAGCGGAGCGGACGGCCGTCTAGTGTTTGTTTTGCGTGTGCGGGTCGTCGCGGCATATACCTCGAACGAGTTCATTGCACGACCGGCTTGGTCGTGGTTCATAGTAGCTGTCTTCGCCTAGCAGCGCTTTAAATTTCGCGTTTGTTGCTGAGGCAACACTTCCCGAGGTTGGCTGACATGCCTTGTCAAATGTACTACCACCGGGTAGAGATTCTGGGAAGAATGCAAGACGACAAAAAGAGGTTACTTTTCTTTAAGTGGTACAAGTATTGTAAATGATCTGTTGTTTTAATAAAGGTATTGTAGGTATTCACCACCGTTACCTTTTACCGGCTTTTACTTTCCCATTGACATGCTTCAAAAAATAAAAAGAAATGCTGCATGAAGTCAGTCTCTGAATGTTTCTATTTCTAGCTTTCTTTGATGTTGGATAATCCCATACTGTTTCAAAGCTAAATATGCAACGTGTGTTTACATGATACGTGCACAATTTTATTCCAAAGCATCCTAAAAATTGTTTGATACAGTAATGCATATATACATTGAATACAGTTGCTGCACAGTTGCTACTTAAGATATCTACATGCTCCAGAAGACATTTGCTGCTGGGGGCCACCATAGAAATAGGCTACATTACAGAAAAATCTACAAGTTCCTGGGATCACTGCCTCTAAATAACAAGTGGCAGTTTCTTGCAGCCATGGCCACTTCTGTGACATTCTCCTCACTTGTTTTCAGACGTGCTGTGCCAAAGCACTGCAGGAAGAGCGACCTGTGTGAGGTACATTTTGGAAAAGTAGCAATAAAAGAATTGTGTGGAGCTGACGAGGACAGTGCAATAGCCAGCATCAGGGCCGCCACTGGTATGGACCCCAAGATACCAGTGGCAATGTCAGTGATGATGTCGCGAGTTCCAGAACAGGCCGACGAAGCAGGCCTTTTAATGCCATCTTCTCCCACTTGGCTCAGTACAGCTCCCAGCCCGTACGGAGAGGCATCGCAGGTCAGCACTATGGGACGTGACACATCGTAGTGTGATAGAACGTCTGAGGATTCTAGCAGACCCTTGGCATGCTTGTACGCCTTTGCTTCCGTCTTCGCCGAGGCCCACACCTTATCCTTATCCAGAAGGCGATAAAGGGTTCCAACACATAGGCGGCCCCCTACAAAAAAAAATGTCCATTGAGCTTCAGAGCTCCCAAGAATGACTTTCGTTCTGTCTTGTTCGTCGGTTCGAGAGCTTTCTTGATGGCCTCCACCTTTTCGGCCGAAGGACTGACGCCGTCCTTGTTGGTACGGTACTACAGGTACGATACTTCCTTCACTCTGAAACCGCACTTGTCAGCGTTCAGACGCAGGCCGTTGTACTGGATGCGCTGCAGCACCCTCTGCAGCCAATCGTCGTGCTGAGCTACCGTTTGTCCGCCGACGAGAATGTCATCTGAAATACCCTACACTCCTTCAAGGCCGTTCAAGAGTTCTTCCAGATAAAGATGTGGGGTTCTGCCGGGCACTGTTAGTATATTAGTAGAGGTATGAAGGGAAAGAGAAGTGCCTAAGGAAAGAAGTGGAACGACATTTCAACCAAACGGTCTTCTTCAGGTATACTAAAAGGGGAGACGACAGAACAAAATATATATACAATGTATATACAAAAGGCGGAGGTAACACTTGACAGATGTGACGTCATGGAGTCAGAGAGGGAGGAAAAGTTGTCGAGTAAGGTGCAGAAGGTCTGCAATTCAACAAGTGAACGAATGCGGGCGAGGGGAGGAAGGGGGAAGCTTAGGGCAAACCTTGTCACCACCCAAATTATATATATATATATATATAATTATATTTATATATTAAGAAAAAAGGGAGAGAGAGCGGAGCGGGTGAAAGGGGAATGTCTAATAGCCGAAAGAAAGTTTCTTGTTTAGACCGGAGGGGAATTCCGTCTTTAGGTTAAACATTAATCTGTTTACTTCCTTTTTGCGTGAGGTGGGTGTGTGGAAGCCTCATTTCCCGATGCATACTCGCACGTTGAGTTCAGAATGATTCGTGGAGGAGAAGTGTTTAGAGACGTGTGGGGAGAGGTCGTGTTAAATTTGGCTCGCTATTTCTAGTGTGACAAGTCTATGTCGGAAGCGTTCGTGGAGTTGGTGGTCAATTCCGCCGATATATAATAAGGTCGGACAGAGTGTGCAGGACATAATGTATATCAGATTAGAAGATTTACAGGTGTGATTGCCAGTGATTCTCATTGGCAAGCAGGGAGGAGGGCCGGTGTGTTTGCACGTAAGACATTTCGGGGCGCCGCACGGCATGCTACAGGTGAGCAAGGTCAGAGGTTTGGTGGACTGGTTCAGGGGCGGATCCATAACTCCGTTTGTTTGTTTCTTTTTTTTTTTTTTTTGGGGGGGGGGGGGGAAGCCTTCTAAGGATATTATTCTCCCATTTTTTTTTTTGTGCACCGAGGGGTCCACCCATGTCAAATTGCCCTCCGCGAAGGGGGGAGGAGAAGGGTCGACCTCATTTGGGAAAGGTGGCTGCCCACGTTTCCCCCCCCCCCTTCCCCCCCTTGGATCCGCCACTGGACTGGTTGCTGTGCACTAGAAGGGATCGTAAGTTGGGCTGCCAACAGTAGTTAGGGCAGGTGCTTTATAAATAACTTTAGAGTCTACAAGGTAAGAAGTGGCGTTCATGATTAGTTTGTCAGGCCTGGGTATGAAGGAATGAAACGTGAAGATGAAGGGGTATCCCGGTTTAGATCTTGGTAGGGGAAAGCGGGCGTCGTGCCGCGAAATGTTAGAAAAGCGACTGCTCGCATTGCGCAGAAGGCCGAGTGGGTTACTATGTTCAGTAAAGAAGGTGGTCATCGTCTTAAGCGGTTGACGGAAATCTATGTCGTCGCTGCAAATCCTGCGGAGGCGAAGGAATTGTGAGAAGGGAATAGAGTTGATTTGGGATCTAGGTTGGTTCGAGGAGTAAAGAAGGTAGCTATGGCTCTCAGTGGGTTTATAGTGCACAGAGGTGTGGAACCTCTGACCGTCACTAGTGATTATTAAGTCTAGGAACTTGAAAGAGCATTTCGATATCACTGAGGTAAACTTGAGGGAGGGGTGGGCGTTATAGAGTGCATTGGTGAAGCAGTCGACTACTGGAGGGGGTTCAAAACCAGAAGATGTCGTAAACTAATGGCCATAGAATCGAGGGTGCGTGTGTGGGAAGACGTTAAAGAACTAGTGCTCGACGTAGCCAACAAAAAGGTTGGCGAACGAGGGACCCATCTTAGTGCCCATCGCTACACCAAATTTTCGGCGATAGAAGGATCGAATTGGAAGGCATTTAATGTTAGGACTAGTTCGGCGAGGCGGATTATGGCGTAAGACGGGGGATTTTGAGAGGGACGCTGATCAAGAAAGTGTGAGAGAGCCTGTAGTCCTTCGGCGTCAGGAATTACAGTGTAGAGAGATGTGATGTCCGTTGTGAAGACGATAGTGTCGGTAGTCGGGGCCAGATTAAACAGGCTTTGGACGATGCTTGTTGTGTCTTTAACGTAACTGGGCAGGTTTTGTACAATAGGCTGAAGGACCGAATCAACAAAAGCGAAGATGAAGTAAGTGGGGCAGGATATGGCGGACAGAATATGTCAGCCAGGGGATCCAGCTTTGTGAATTTTGGGAAGGAGGTAGAATGAGGCAGCGTGGGGATGACGAACAATTAGGCAATTCGTAGCGGGGTGAAGGGAGTTGGTTTCGATTAGGAGCCTTACGGTGGCTGTAATTTTATCTTGGAAGGCGGCGGTGGGGTCAGAGGAAAGGAGTTCGTAAAAATCAGAAACGGAGAGCTTTCGGAGAGCCTCTTCAGAGTAGAGATCACTGCACCAGACCATCACGGCTCCACCCTTATCGGCTGGCTTGATTACGAGGTCAGTGCGGTTTCGAAGGAATTTTAGAGCGGTAACTTTTTATGGGGTGGCGTTGCGGTATTTAGAGATTAGGTTGCTAGACGAGTTGGCAAGGATGCTACGACATGCTTTGATTGAATTGTCAGTTTCAGAGTGTTTGGCGGGAAGCGGGCTCCAGATACAAGTTTTTGGGTTAATTAATGGTGTTGAACATGGTGCGAATAAAGTTAGACGGATACTGGGTGAAGTGGGCATTTAAGAGTAGGCATCGGAAGAATGGTTCGCTCTCTACATGTAAAGAAAAAGGTCGGGTCGGCTTTGAAGCGCAGGGACGAAGGACAGGCAATTCGATAAGATAACGTGTTCAGGGGCAGTGAGGGGTAAATCGTCTGGTATGGTGACGTCATCATTGCGTTGGATGGCGGCCTGATCATTTCGGGGCAAGGGAGCGCCTAGTTTCCTAGATTTAGAGGCAAGACCATCGGCATAGAGATACGAGTTGACTTAAAGAATTTTGTCGACAAGTTTGCGTGAGTGAGAATGGAAAGATAAGTCAAGGGACTTGAGGAGTCTTTTAGCGACAATGAGGTTTGGGCGTAACTGGGCACAGTGGTCATTATGATATCTGAGATGTGCCTTCACCAGGTGGAGAGCAACATTAACATGTAATATTTGATTGTGATGCTTTTGAAGGGCCGAAGGGGTTCTCATTGGCAGGTTGGGAGGAGGGCCGGTGTGTTTCCACGCAAGACATGTCAGGGTGCCGCACGGCGTGGTACCGGGGAGCAAAGTCTGAGGTTTTGTGGTCTGGTTGCTGCGTACAAAAGGGATCGTAAGTTGGGCTGATGATGGTAAGTTAGGAGGGGTGCTTTAGAAATAACTTTAGAGTCTACGAGGTGGGAAGTGGCATCCATGATTAGTCTGCCGAAACCTGGATATGGAGGGATGGAACGTAAAAATGAGGGGGTTTCGGAGTGGTTGCTGCGTACTAGAAGCAGGGTGTCGAACCGGTCATTATTTCGGTTCGGTTCGGGTTCGGGTTCAGTAGCATTGTATTTTGTTCCGGTTTCGTTCCGGTTTAGGGTAACGCACATAATATCACTCCGGTTACCGGTTTTAATAAGCGCGAACCGGTTCGAACCGGTTCCTAAATTGACCTTTGAATATTGACCGAGCACTTCCTGCAGCCTTTTCTGAGAACGAGATATCTGCCATAGACCCACCTCAAAACTACTCCTTCTTCAGACAGATCTGAAAACCCTGCACTGTGACGTGCGCAAAAGGCACCATTAATGTGGAAAAACTATTACTTGTATAATACTGTTCTTAATTATGTGAACTATATATATAAGCAATAGGCTTTTCATTTTTATGGGGTCTCTTGAACGCAGCTGTGCAGTATTTCCAACTCTGCCAGAAGAGGGCGTAATTTCGGGATTGGTCTATTGGCGACGTGCCCGATCAAAAGCGTCGCTGCGGTCGGCCTTCCACGATTGGCCGAATGCTGACTATGACGTCAGCAGAGGATGTCTCATCGACGGAATTAAGAGTAATACAAGAACTTGAGTTTTAATGGTGTTGGCTGTGTTGGTTTCAGAGCGCAATGATTTCAAGCTTCCACTATGCTCATTACAAACACAGTCGAACTTATTGTTCGCAATGTTATGACGTCACGAGAGGGAACTATGGGAGGGCGCCACGAAAACATCTCGCCGCTAATAGACCTTTCCAAAAAAGAGCTTGTGGCCGGTGCCATCTATAGTGTTCGTGCGTATAGCGCGTGCTTTGCTCGCTTTCCGGAGCGACAAACACGCACGTGCTGGGCTGTGAAGACCGCGCGTTGGGCTGTGATTTTGTAAACAGTAAAAAGGTCTCTAGCTGGATTGCTTACCCTCTATATGTTTTTGTTTGTTTTGCTCTGCACACGCGTGTTTTTTAGAAATGCTACCTGTTTTCGGTGCCCAGTAAGATGTAAGAGCTATGCCCCAGCGTAGTGGCTGACAGAGATCGAGAAGAAACATATGTGCCGTAAAACACAAAAAACAGGTACGTCGAGTGCGCAGTTGGGGTAGTTTATCGAATCGCGTTAAGCTGGTGGTCGCGTATACATCGGCCAGACTGGCTAACGTGTCAATGACCGGGCATGTGAGCACGCACTGTCACTTCGGTCAATCTTGGGAGGCCACCTTCTTTTACACTGCGTCACTTGCTTGAAGTTGCTGGTGTGTGCCGAAATTGGAGAGCATCACGATATTGGGGAGGGGAGCTGACAAAACCGCACGCGAACTGCTGGTAGCCTACGAGATAGGAAAAGAAGGAGTGCAATGCGTCAGCAAAATCTCGATGTATTTACATAAAAAAATAAATATATTTTTGAGCACGTATTGATGCAGTGACGGTCTAGTGATTTGGTTTGTTTTCCTTGGTGTTGTCTTTTCATTAAACGTTCAGTTAACGTCCTGTGCTAGTCCTTTCCACTCCTTTCCTGCGTCCGTGTTTTTTACGCACTGCTACCAGTTTGTTACCTGTTTTCATTGTAACCTATCTCTTATGAAATATCGCCCGGGGTGCTTAAAGTGTTTAAACAAATAAATAAATACAATATAAATAAATTACTCAAAAGCGGTGGCGTATTGAAACTATTATATTTATTTGGAATTATTTTATCCCACAGCGAAAGAGGAATATATTTGTTCAAACCCCACTAGAGCGTTTACATGTTATGACGTTTCATAGAGTTACATATAGTTTTGGCGCCTTTCTGTTCGCGCAAATTGACATGACGTTGTCTATATATCGTCGACTCGTCCAAATTGGCTCGAAGCGGTTGAAAGCACAAACTTGTGACCTGAGAAGTTTCGCTCTATGCTGAATTGCGTAGCTGGCGCTGCCAGAGCAACCTTGGCTAGCTGATAGAGTTCCGATCATTCAAGCTTGTGGTTCTCCCAGTAGTGAAGAATGTCTTCGTTTTAGTTGAGGCGCGGCTCCTCGAGAAAAGCTTCCAGCAGCACGTGGTGCGCTCTTGGTGCTCGATTGGCTAAATGGCTCATCGACTGCAACTGCGGTCCATCTCGAATTCAAACATTCGCGGACCCGTAGGCCTCCGTGCCTACACACTTAAAATTTTAACACCCTTATTCGTGTAAATGGCTCGTCCTCTGGCTAACGCCTTTATTCGTGTAAGGCTGTTAGCCACCGGAGGTGAGGAAAATCGTGTAGCTGCTAACACCCTAAAAACAATATGGCGGCCAGTATGCGCCAGGCGATACGATTAAAAGACTTGGCGAGCCGTACGCGGCTTCTCGCCGGAGCGAGAGCATACGGCTCGTACGCTCATTTGGCGTCATCTGCAGGCTCAAAAGCTTTCCAAACATCTCCATGTCAAAGCGCCAACACCGCAAGTAATACGAGTAAGGCCGAAACCGCTGGAGGCTGAACAGCCGAGATTGTCGCCGAAGTCTCGCTCGGCCTGCTCAATGCCGGTCGCATTTTCATCGCATCAGAAGCGTTTATAAAGAAGAGATCGCTTTACAAACACTGGCATGCTGGCTTTATTGAACACAACGCCCACTTGCCGTGAGCGACAACGAATCGCTCCGACACACTCTGTCGACAGTGGCTAGGAGGTATCGCACTCGCGCTACGTGTGGCTCTCGATCAACCAATGCCCGTGCTCACCTCTGTTACGTGTGTTATCCACTCATGGACGTTTGTGCGTGAACAGCGGCATTCAGCACCTAGAACACGCACTGGGGAAGCCGCCTAACCTCCTTTTGTTACAATCAGGCAGCATCGACACAGCCGCACAGCTACCTGCGGGATTAAATCGGAGCGATCAACGTGACGGATGGACTAATGGCATCCAGCCCTTTAATAGTTATAGATCATGAACCGCCACACTTTTCAAATTGGGCGGTGACAACCGCCCTCTAGCGACGAAAAAAAACGTGATGAATACTTGAAGAAAAAAAAACAGCAACGACTTCTTCCGCGCGTCGCACGGCCACATGATCACTCACGCCACGGAAATACACACACGATTGCACATGCACATACACACGCGGATACAAGCATTACAGAACAAGTGCGCAATACACATCAATAGCACATACATCCTACTAATACGACCTGAGCAGTGCCCCGAGCGGTATAAAGGGTGGCTCAAGTCACCCGGCTCGATCTAAAATGGACCGTAAAAATAGACGCCTGCACGTAGCCATCTAAACTTTTCGTCAAAGGTGTAATTTACAGGTCGGTTTTTTCTTGTAAAATTACTAAGCGTAGCTCTCTTTTTGTAAAAAATAAGGCCAAGAAACTTGCCAGGGTCTACGGCGGGCAGCAACGCACACGACCTACAGGGGTCCATAGCGGGGTGTGTTTGGCGTTCTGTATTGATAGATGGCGCTACCTCCTTATCGCGACGGCTCGCGACCACCGTGGTTTATTAAAATGAATATAGCCTTTTTGAAATGTACCTTCGGTTAAAAAATAAATGCAAACAATAAAAACAAAACTTTAAGTAAAAACAAACGTGTCTGCATAACGGCGGCGCTTTTGCTGCCAACGGATTTCGTCTGCGTGTCGATTGCTTTCTTTCGCTGGTCGACTGCACCTTCAGACGCTGCTCCCGACGCCATCTATCAATACGAACACCAAACACACCCCGCTACTGGACTTGGTCGCCTGGGTCGCCGCCCGCCGTAGACCCTGGCAAGTTTCTTGGCCCTATTTTTTACTAAAAGAAAACTACGCTTTGTCATTTTACAAGAAAAAACCGACCTGTGAAATACACCTTTGACGAAAAGTTTAGATGACTACGTGCAGGCGTCAATTTTTACGGTCCATTTTAGATCCAGCCTGGTGACTTAAACCACCCTATATATGCCCTCTCTTTTCGTGCAACGGTTAGCCCAGTGACCACGCTAGCACGCTAGTGTTAATATAGATATGAAAAGATTGCGCCAATATTATTTCTCAATGATATTTTTCCTGCATTTGACTTAGGTAGGTACACATATCCCTTAATAACTTCTTACAGCATAATGTATTATAATGATACTCGCTTAACTTCTTGTAACTCAACGTGAGTGAAAAAAAAAGTGTGAATTTTGTCTGGCAACCACACTCGCGGCGTGGTTGCTATGGCGACGCTGTCGGTACGCGCGCCGGTCAGTCACAGCCGTCCAGCTGGTTGGGCTGCGGCCGAGTGCACGAGTCCACGGTGAACGCTTAACGCGATCGAGAGAACAAAACGTGGACTAGAGATTTGGAGGAATAAATCCTGCGAGTGGGTAGGGGCTGGGCATTGCAGAAAGCTAAAGAAGGCTACGACGCGTACAGAAGCTGTACGTAATCGAGTTTCCGCCCGTTCGCTGCCGAATTCTCCGTAGTCTTCTTCTTCCGCCCCTTCGAAAGGGAGCAGCCTACAAGTCCGATTACCGCTGTGGCTTCATCTTCGGAGGGAACTGTCAACTGAATTGGTTCCAAAACGCGCGTGCGCCAGGCAGCGCAACGCGGCGCGTTCCACACACAAAGTCGGTAAGTAAACAAAACACTTATAAACATAACACGATGTCGTTCTAATTTTTTTTTTTTTTTTAAGTTACGGGGGCGCGCGGTGTTTCTGGGTGGCTCAAGGTATGGGAAAGCAACGTTTTAGTCTATTGATGCCTTTTACCTTCTGAAATTTCAAGGCGTATCGTCGTTCCTGTGAAAAGTTAAGCTCACCTCCGTTCCTGTTTAATCCGATGCAGACGAGAGCGTTTGCCGGCGGAAGACTCGGTCGTCCGTGACGAACGCATTTTTAGTATTTTTAAAGTTGTTCTAGCTGCAAAAGAAAGGAGCGCCTTAAAATTTCACAAGGTTGAGTGCACCATAAAATACTCTGCTGAGGAAACGACGCCCCTTTGCGTGCATGGCGCCAACTTTTCCGGCAGAGTTTTGCGCGCTGTGAGATACAGTGTGCACTTACGGGAAGTTGTGGCATGATATAATGTTGCTCATTGGAAATAAAAAAAGAAATGCTGGCATCATATGTTTACACACACTTGGTCATTTTGGAACCTTAAGTACCCTTCTTTATGACATGTATCTGACGCCAGCACATTTTACGGAGGAACAAAGAGTAGAATCCGGCCAATTCCCTCCACATTAACATAAAATGAGTGCTGTGAAAGCAAAGAAGAAAGTGAGGGTGAAACAGTTCTTGCAGTAGTAAGTGCGAGAAACAAGAAAAGTGCCCAGAAGCAGAAAATATACTTCCATGAAAGGGATCCAAAAGAAATAGAGGTCATCAGATATATAGAGACATCGCCGAGCCTCACAGACCTGGACACTGCATTCCAGTTTTTAAAAGCCCTTGCCTTGATGAGGTGTTTACGGGGATATTTGAGGGGACCATCCTGTACTCAACTCAATGCCACCCTGAACACAATGTTCGGGTTCTGGTCACACGTTTCCACGCAGGATGTCCTGCTCCGGATCAAGGAGGATATACGTGACAGAATCTCGTGTACGACGAACGGGCGGTTCTGGCCCTGGATATGAAGGGTGCCCTCGACAACATCATTCACACGCTGGTGTTCGAGGACCTGGCCTGGACTGGGTGCGGGCCCCGGATGTATGATTATGTGCGGGACTTCCTGAGCAACTGCATGGACACCATCGGAGTCAAGTCCATCCGCACAAGCACCATCCCGGTCCCGAGCAAGGGCACCCCGCAAGGCTCGGTCCTGTCACCTACCTTGTTACCTGGCGATGTGCAAGCCGCCTCTCTACTGGAACGGATTCTCTGGATGAAGCATACAGGACGACCTGACTATTTGGACTACGTCGGGATCGGACGGCAAGAGGCAAGACTTCCTCGAAGAGGTTATCGAGACGGTGCAGAACTACCTCGAGGCCGGCAACCTCCAGAGGGCCCTCGATAAGTCTCAGCTGTTGCTCGTCCACGCGGGCAAGCCAATTCCCAAAGAGCAAGGAGGCGGACATCCGCCTCACGTTCCAGGATGGTACCCCCCTGCCGGTGGTGAAGCGGGTTCGGATCCTGGACCTTCACCTCCAGCGGGACGGCGGAGCCAAGTACACGGTCGACCGACTCGTCGAGACAACCACGCAAGTCATGCGCATGATGTGCAGGATAACGAGTCACAGAAACGGGCTCAAGGAGTCGGACCTGATCCAGCTGACCCAAGCACTCGTCGTGAGCCGCATCACTTACGCAACTTCGTATCTCAGCCTGCTGTCGAGAGGTAAGGGCAAGATGGACGTGATTATTCGCAGGGCATACTAGCTGGCAATGGGGGTGCCGCCGTACGCGGCGAACGCCAAGCTCCGGTGGCTCGGTGTAAACAACACCTTCCAGGATATCATCAACACGCACCTAGCCAGTCAGCGTGAGCACCTGGCCATCACACTGAGTTGGCGGCACGTCCTGAGCTCGCTCAGCATCCTCATCCCCGCATCGCAATGTGAGACTATCCAGCTGCTGCTGGCCTTTTGGTACAAGATCCAGGTGGCACCAATCCCGTGGAACATGAACCCATCCCTGCATCCAGGTCGCTGGATGGCTCCCGGTCCCTTGATTCCGCTTGGTCCCGTCATGTAGCATAGGACCTCTGGTAGTAATTTGTTGCTATCCCAGCATTTAAGCATACTCCAGCCTTTTTGTATGTATAAAGCAAAACAATTACTGCAACTGCACACTTCTTAACTGACGATAATCGAAGTTTGCACTGCTCAATGCCCTTCTCTTTTATCTAAAGTGCCGCAACTAAGTACTCCAAGTACCGGTCGGAGCAGTACGGTGCAGGTTAAATTTCTACTTATGAAAAATGTCTGCCCTAAACCTTGCTTCAGTACCATGAGCTGCAACAAGAAACCCGATGCAGAGGCTTTAAGAGCAAGCTCCATGCTTTGAATGTTGCTAAGCATGTGCGCTTGTGCAGTGCAAGTGTCGTTCAGAACAACGTGCTCATACTTGGCATTTCGGTTTCACTTGCACTTAAAGGGATGCTGAACTGAAATCTGGATTCTACAAAACATGGCGGCAAAAGTGTACAATGGCATGCTACAAACACCAAAACATCACTCATACAGCGATATCTCGAACGGATGACCCTATTTTTACAAAAAAAGGAGGCGCATTTGACAGATATGTTTACGTCTTGTTTCTCCGAGAAGGAGAGGGAACGGCCTCGCGTCTTCTTCACCTCGCTGCCTTGAGGGGGCGAAGCGGAGAGAGAAGGAAACGAGATATCTTGACGTCACATGCCTCGTCGGCCTCGTTCAGTCTTGACCTCTTTTTCCAAAAATACGGCCTCCATTCGAGATATTGCCTTACAAGTAGTGTTGTAGGGATTGTAGCATCCTGCCTACAACTCCTGCATTGTTTTCCGAAATCCAAATTTCGGTTCACCATCCCTTTAAAAGGAAACGGAGTGTGGCAGTGATGGGATGATTTCTTGCAGACATGTACACGTTACCCCAAAAAAAGTAACTAAATACCGTTACTCGCTCAAAAAGTAACTAAATAGTCGAATCTCGTTACTTCGAACACGCTTAATTCGAACTTTCGGTTTATTCGAACTGACGCTGTGGTCCGGACTACACTATATGTATTTCAATGGGCGAAAACGCCCGGTAATTCGAACGCTTAAACGCCTGTGCCGGTTAATTCGAACATCCCGCGCCGCCGAGCATGCCTTCAGAAGCGGGCTAACTCCACGCGGCAGCGCCTGAAACGTCTCCAGTTCCAAATAACCATGACAACCGATCACTTGGTGACCTTCAATGCCGCAATGAGCGGTGCGACTGACCTTATCTCAATTCCAAGCATCATGGTGAGCCGGCGCACGTACCGCCCACCAAAGGACCTTAAGATGAACGTAAAGATACTACAAGAAGTTGACTAAGGCGCACTTTTCAACACGGAAATAGCGAAGAAACACAGCATCACGAAGAGCACTCGAAGCGCTGGACACCACCGCGCGCTACTTCTCTTGCCAGGAGAATGCGGATGCCGCGTTAGAGCTGGTCTCCAAGCTCGAAGCGATCTTTGTTGATTCACGATTGAGGAAACACGCACAGGCTTGCATCACGGATTACTTCCCTTTGTGATCGGTGAAAATAAATGTCCTGGAACTCGTTACTCATGTGTTAGCTCAGTGCACATGCGGCGCCCAACGCAGCGCTGCACGTAAGTACTCCATTTAATGAGCTTTCGTTAATTCGAACTTCGTTTAATTCTAACAAATTTTCGGTCCCCCTCGAGTTAGAATTAACGAGATTCGACTGTACGTTACTCGTTACCGATTGTCAAAAGGAATGCGTGAGTTACCTCAAAAGTAACGAGTTACTTTACACGTTACTTTGACGACCAAATACACAACTATTTTTGTTTCATAGTTTTTTGTTTTCTTTTTAGTAGTCGTTGCACTTAAGCAGTAGCTGCCTCTCGACGTTTTAATCAGCAACATTTTCCCGCTTCCTTGAAAATACATCTCTGGCGATGCTGATGAGTCGGTCTAACGACGCGCTCGAAAGAACGGCAGTGTTGTACTTCAGGAAGAGCTGGTGAAGTTTGTGCCTTCCCGTGTTCGCAACCTCTGGGTTTACTTTCAATCCGTACCCGGATCTAGAAGGTTCAACCAACGAATCTTATTGTGTTCGCTGGGTGAAGGACATTCCGAGCCGTAGAGTCCAGGACAGCAACGTTTATCGCTGCACACGTCAGCCGAACTGTTTGACTGACGTGTTCAGCGATATACGTTGCTGTACTGTCATACTGTTTAGTTGTTTTTCGGGGTGCCCACCTACCCTTCTCGCAATAGACGCATACTCAGGTTAGAATAAAAACAAACCCGTTTAAGCGGTGTTGTACATGTTACTCATCAAAAGTAACGAGATACCGTTACTTGGCCTTAAAAGTAACTAAATACGTTACTCATTCCTTTTCTAGAAAAGTTACTCGTTACCGAAAATAGTAAATAGGTTGAACTCGTTACTTGTAACGCGTTACGTACATGTTTGATTTCTTGTGTCAGCCGCAGTTGCCTACCATTACCACCCTAGGGCAGCAAAGGCTGCAGGCACGCGAGAGCGACTTTGCGAAGTGCTTTCGCAGAACAACAGCTTGCGATAGAGCGTGTACCAGCTCACACTTGTCGTCTTCAACCGCGCTGTCACCCTGGCAAGCCTTCGGCAACACCTTCAGAATGCCCGCATTCTTCAAGAAAGCCACAATGTTGCAAATATACCACAACAATGCCTGGTTATTTTTTTAAAAGAGGGCACTTTTGAATTTGTGAAAATGTGATATACTCTGAGGGGAGCAATAGTCTTTTGCAACACAACAACAGCACTGCACGCTCATTACCTTCGGTGCTGCTTAGTACAAGCTCGTGCATGCTCGTGCATGCTCACTTTATCTAGGCTGAAAAGATTGTGCTTGGACGGGGCTAACAGACCATATACATCCAACAAATCAATTAAAATCGGGATCTCATTTGTTTTTCTTCTGTTGACCCTCTATACATTTATTGTGACAAATGTTACCGAAACCTTAACTGCCCACTTCTCAAAGTTCAAAGAGCACAAAAGGTTAGTGTAAATTCAAGCATGGGGTGGGATATAGAGGCACTAATGAAAACAAATTTAAAGTCAACAGTTGGTTTTTTGCTATATCTTTATTTTCCAGATGCGTCACACAATTTTATATCTGACTTTTCCCTCTAAAAAAAGGAAGCCTTAAATTTAAACAACTAATTTTAAAACAAGTTCTAAATGAATAGCCATACAGAAAATTTTCTATATAGAACTGTACTGCCCTATGAAAAATGAGCAGGCTAATAACAAAATGAACCAAAGCGATAAAGAAACACAACATTTAATGCCGTCATCTCCACTTTCAGGAAAGTATCTCAATATAAGATTAATTTGACATTTCGTAGTAACAGTGCTGAATTCCCAACATGGTGACACAAACCGTTTTGGTAAAAACGTAAAAACAAAATGTAACTACTCCACACAGGTGCCTAATAGTTTGATGACTAGGAAACAACACATGGGACTAGAGAAATGTGATGAATATAAATTAATAAAGCTAGTCATGAATTGAAGCATACTTAGGTATGTGAGCCACACAACTTGCAGCTGCCATTTCAAGAAAAACGAAGCCTTTAGTGATTTTGAAATTCGAAACAATCCTGGCAGGAGTTTCACCAGACTTTGGCGATTGCACTATGTGATCAGATAACAGACTACAGGTGTTTTCTTGATTCTATTAATCACCTTGATTGCAACTGGCCGTAGCTGTGAGTAGGTTAGAATAAGACAAAACCTCTGAAGAAGGCAGCTTGTATTGTATGTCTTCTGGCCATGGGCGAAGCCGAAAAGCCAGTAGGCCGCCATGACCACAATCAAGCCATCCTCCGCATCTTGTACTTCGAAAAGCCAAACTGTATCAACGTGTATGTTCATGCTCTTCGCTGCCTCCACATCGTACCCTGAAAAGGCAATGAAAGGTGTTGTCGGGATGGTTCCCTCCTGCATATAAAAGCAGAATTGATTCAGTCAGAGAACAAAAAAGGCCGCACTGATGACTATGATTTTAAGCATGAAATGCTTTTAGTTCCTTGCCACCAAACCGATGACGTATCCTTTCAGGAACTAACGCCAAAAATCACTTCGAAACATCCCAGGTTTCAAAGATGACTTTGGCGTTGGTTTTCTTATTTGAAACAGACTTTGAAACCTACTGGGTCTCGAAGTCAGTTTTGGACAAGAAAGGTGTGCACTAGCAGGGTTCAACATTTGCTGTCAAAATGTTGTTTCCTTGAGACAAGGAAACGAAAAAGGGACATACACACCACCGTCTCAAAACCAGCACAGCATACAGCTGTCATTTACTTCCACAAGTCTTCTTCCTTGTCATCCTACATGCTACACACGCTATGAAACCTATTCCTACACACTATGGAACCTTCATTATACATGCTATGAAACCTATTAATTCCTAACTACAACTTTCGAAAATTATCCAAAATTCAAATTAGTTTTTTTTTATGACATCTCACCACCGAATTCAAAACCAAGAGCGCATCATTCGTTTCAACCGTTTGAACCAATTGCCTGACGAGGATGTTCACCTTTCTGCCGCCGTCTTGGGAAGGGGGGGGGGTCTGGGGCATCGTTCCCGGCGCGAATATTACCACAACTGTTTAATTGATTGGTGCGGCACCCACACTTCTGTTCGGGCTGGAACTTGGTCAACAGTGTCATAGACGTGCCCGACGCCCCTTTCAATAGTCAAATAAAATTTCGAAATTGCTTTCATGGTCTCTTTAAAAGTTTCAATGCAGGCATCTGGAATTCGCAAAAATTAGTGGCCGCGATTGTGTCCTCTGTGACCAATTTGCGAAAATAAACGGTTTTACAGTAAGGATTCAGATTGTGATTTATTGGGAATTAACCAGTGCTGTTAATAACATGCTCTGTATTGTCCATTCCACCGGTGTCTTTTCTATCGTCATTGCATTCACGCAGCTTGAAAGTGCCCTGCTTTATGCGAATTGTGGCATGCAAACACCGTGGCGCTCCACTTATAGCCATGGTGTTGACGGTTGCCGGCAAGAG